>JAJIBD010005010.1:0-140130 GCA_021461705.1 Cryptotis parvus
CTGCTAGATCTCAGGTATGCCACTTAACTCTTCCAAAAGCAAAATGTCTCTATATTCTCATCTGGAACAATGTTTTACCTGATAAAACAGATCATCCTCTTCCTAACATAGATGTTGCATGAAAATCTAAACCCTTTGGTTATAAAAAAGTTATTGATGATAATAACTTTATTGACTTTATAATATTTTTTAAATTGTGTATATTTGTGCTGATAGTCTTATCTTCCCATTTATACTGAGATTATATTCCTTCTAGATGAAGAAGGCACTTCATACCTAAACAACATATACTCAATCAAGTATAAAATGTATAAGAAATGGCCTTACAAAACAGTGGCAACTTTCTATATTTGTTCTTATTTTGAAGTTTTAATTTAAGAAAGAAAGTAAAATGTATATAATAGTTTGGCAATATTTAAAATAAGTTATTCTGCTTGGGAGAATTTTTCTCTCAGACAATTTTATGCATTGAAATGAAGTGTGATTTTTTTTTTAAAAAAGTGTACATCTATTATGTGGTTTTAGGATTTTTGTGTGTATATGATTAAACAAAAAGAATATGCATAAGGAATATCCATGTGAGTTAAAATTTTGCTTCAATGTTCTCATAACAAATAGTTCTTTTTATCTCTCTTAGTAGTCATATATTAAGTAAGCTATTTGGGTTGGTAGTATAATCAAATCAGTGTCTAAGTAAAGGCATTAATGGAAATAGGAATCATGGTCGTCACTGTCTTCAATTCTACCTTTCTCTTTTTTATTATACATAATTTGGTTATTTTTAAGCCAAGGATTGTTGACAGTTTTGCTACTTTTCCTAGTGATTTAAACATTATGATAAGGAATTTTATAAAAAAAATAGGGGCTGAATAGATAGTACAGTGGGAAATACCCATTCTTTCACATATGCTATCTAGATTTGATCCATGGTACTATATATGGGTATAAGCCAAGAATAAGCCCTGAGTATCTTACAGTGTGGTCAAAACAACAAAACCAACAAAAGAGTGAGCCAACTTCACTCTTATACTTCTGTTATTTGTAAAGCAAGTTTAATAAGTTAATAGAAAATGATGTATTTATAATGTGTTACAGAAAAGCCATAAACAACATTATTTTCTAGAGCACTATAGAAATCATTTCTCTATATTAGCACTATGTTATAAAAATACTAAGTGAAGTCTAAACTGTTATTTCTTTCCCTTTGAATGCAGGAGGTTTTTGAAATTATATATTTAGAAAAAGAGAAACTAGCAAGGACTTCCGTAATTATAGGGAGGTGGGGGGTCTCAGAATGAACACCCAAATAATTATTTCTACAGGAAATATTTTTTTCTTTATTTAGAAAATTTGCATTATTTATCTTAACAAAGTAAAATGACTAGACACAATTATCAAAAATAACATCTCAGGGGCCAGAGCGATAGCCCAGCAGGTAGGGCGTTTGCCTTGCATGCGGCTGGTCCATGCTGGCCTGGGTTCTATCCCTGGCATCCCATATGGTCCCACCGAGCACCGCCAGGAGTAATTCCTGAGTGCAAAGCCAGGGAGTAACTTCTGAGCATAGCCGGGTGTGACCCAAAAAAAATAAATAAATAACATCTCACAGATATAGAATGACTACATTTATTTGCATGACATTATATATATATTTATACATATTATATATATTTATACATATTATATATACATATAATAACACCAATATCCAAGGTCAGACAAACGTGGACCAGGAGGTTTTAAAAAGAGGAAATTCCCACAAGCGTGTGGGACTCAGAGATTAGGTAAGACAGAGAAGGGAACAGTGTGCCAGTAATTGTTGACAGTGCTGTACTCACAAAGAACTGAGCATTAAATACAGGCAAAAAGATGCACATGATAACCTCTAAGTATATGCATTGCAATCCACAAATTGTAAGAGAAGGAAAATAGAAAGAGAGAGACAAAAAAGAGATAAAGAACCTGCTATAGAGGCAGGCTAGGGGAGGGTGGAAGGAATTGGGGACATTGGTGGTGGGAAATGGGCATTGGTGGAGTGATGGGTGCTGGAAAACTGTATGGCCGGAAATCTAAACTTGAGCTTGATCATCACTTGATCATTTAACATCCCATTATTCATTGATTTGCTTGAGCAGGCGCCAGTAACATTTGCATTTGACCCTATCACGTGCCAGTGTAACCCAATGGCATATGCTTGCTACAGGAATAGCCTCAAACCATTCTTTCAGGATCTTGACTAAGAAGTCTGACCATCTTGTAGGTGGGCGGCCACGTGATCTTTTGACATCTCGTGGGATCCAGTCGGTACGGCTCTAGTCCAGTGGTTGTTTCCAAATCATATTACATGTCCAGTCCATCTGGTTTCCGGCGACGTGGCAAATAAGACAGCATCCCTGACTTGATTGTTGGTGGAGGTCAGAACTCTGTATTGCTTCTCTCACTGAGTGAGGCATGATATTCCAAGCTAGCTCTTTTTATTCCTCTTTGGGAGAACCGAATAGCGTTCTCATCCTGCTTTCGGAGGGCCCAGGTCTCTGAGGAGTATGTTAATGCAGGGAGATCCGTGTAGTTGAGAGATGTTCCCAGAGCTGGAGGTTCTTTGTTCTTTTAGCTATTTTTTTTGATACTCTTGAAGGTGTTACATGCCACTCTCTTCCTCATGCTCTTAGGTCATTATCATGTTGAGTTCTAGACCTAGGTACACATAACTGCTAGATTCAGAGATGTTTGTTCCATTGAGAGTGAATGGGGTCTCTGGAACTAGTTCATTTCTTATAAACATAGTTTTGTTGAGATTCAGCTATAGACCTATTTTTCCACATTCTCAGTTGAAATCAGTCAGCATTTGTGCCGCTTGGCTAATGTTTGGTGTTATTTGAATGATGTCATCAGTGAAGCGGAGGTGGTGTAGTTGCCGACCATCTATCTTCACTCCCATTCCTTCCCATTCTAATTGTTGCATGATGTTCTCAAGGTTGGCACTAAAGAGCTTTAGTGAAATGGTATCACCCTGCCAAACCCTTCCTTTTGACATCAATGGTCACTTCTTTGTAGAATGGTGAGATCCAACTGATGAATCTGTAATACAGCTCGTGAAGGATCTTGATGTATTGGGTTTGAATGCCCTGTTTGGCTAGGGCTTTTATGACCACTTCGGTCTCAACAGAATCAAAGGCTTTCTTTAAATCTATGAGCGTGATAGTAAAGAAGGGAACAGACCAGGCCCAGACTAAGTCAGACCCAAACACCTGAAGAATCTGCCATCAGTACTCATCAATACACTGGTTCGGTTCTTCATACACTACTTGTCTGTATGCAAAGTGCCCTCCTAATGGAAAACCAGCAGGACAGTTCTACTGTTCAAGAAGGGAGACATTCATGATATTGGCAACTATCACCCCATCTGCCTGTTGTCCGTCATCTACAAGCTGTTCACTTGAGTCATCCTGTACAGGATTAGCAGAACATTAGATGAAGGACAACTATGAGAGAAAGCTGGCTTCTTAAAGGATTCAGCACAAACAACCATATCCACATGGTAACCAACTCATTGATCTTTGTAGGGAATTCAAGATGCCACACTGTCTTACATTCATGTTCATGTTCACGTTCAAACATCAACTTTTTTAATTGTTTATCTCATGGTGCTATAATAAAATATATTTAAAAATAATGTCTGTTTTCAGACCACTATAAAAATAAAACAAAGGACAGTAGTTTGAGTGTTTATTAGATACCAGATATTTAAATATACACTTTAAAGATGAGATGAATGATTGTGAAGAACTAGATCAGAAAATATAAGAGTATTTATATCTGGAAGATATTGTAAATGAAAACATTTGTGGGGGGTTTGGACCTCATAATCAGTGATCATGGATGCTTTGGTCCCCACATTGTGAACCTAAAAGATCAGTACAGGGCTTCACAATGCCATGTGTGATGGGTATTTTCATGTAGGGGGAAAAATTTAGCAATTCTGAATGCATCAAATAGGCCTAAAATTTAACAACAGACTTAAAATCCAATAGAAATCGAATATTAAATGTGAACATTAAAAGAATTCTATTTATTTTGATATATTCCTTGATCACTTGATATCCCATTATTTGTTGATTTGCTCTAGTGGGCGCCAGTAATATTTCCATTTGACCCTGTCACATGCCAGTGTAGCCCAATGGCATCTGCTTGCTCCAGGAATCTGAAGAGCCTCAAACTGTTCCTTCACGGTCTTGACGAAGAAGTCTGACCATCTTGTAGTTGGGCAGCCACATGATCTTTTGAAGTCCAGTGGTATCAGTCAGTAATGGCTCTAGTTCAGTGGTTGTCTCCAAATGGCATTACATGTAGCCCATCTGGTTTTCGGCGCCTTGGCAAATGAGACAGAGTCCCTGACTCTCAATTGAAAGCAGAGGTCGGAACTCTGGATTCCTTCTCTCACTAAGTAAAGCATGATATTCCAAGCATAGCTCTTTCAATTCCTCTTTGGGAGACCAAAAAGCATTCTCACCCTGCTTTCATATGGCCCAGGTCTCTGAGGCTAATGTTAATGCAGGGAGAATGGTGGAGATGAAAAGATGTGCCAAGAGCCTGAGGTTCTATGTCCTTTTAGCTATTTCTTCGATGCTCTTGAAGGCAATCCATGCAGCTCTCTTCCTCCTGCACAACTTCCTCAGATGCTAGGTCGTTCATCGGGTTGAGTATACGTTGAGACCTAGGTACACATAACTGCTACATTCAGAGACGTTTGTTCCATTGAGATGAATGGGGCATCTGGAACTAGTTCATTTTTCATGAACACTGTTTTGTTGAGATTCAGCTGTAGATCTATCTTACCACATTCTTGGTTGAATTCAGGCAGCATTTTATATATATATATATATTTTTATATATTTTTATATATTTATACATAACACAAATATACATGTTTGTGTTCTATATATAAAACACAAATTTGCATTTGCATATCGTAATCTGATCCATTGTGGCAATCGCAGTATTAAGTAATAGAAACAGAAACTACCATGATGGGAGAGGAGGAAGTGAGAAATAATTTGGGGAAAGTTACTGTGACTGTGACCAAGGGAAATAGACACTCTTATGGAGGGTGTGGTGCTTGACATTTTTTATGCATAAAACCCTACCATTAATGGTACTGTAAACCATTAAAATAAAAATAAAGCTAAGGAAAGAACATCACTATCACTATCACTATCCTCCCATTGATCATCCATTTGCTGGGCGGGCACCAGTGATATCTCCATATGTCCTGTCTCATGCTAGTAGAGCCCAAGGGCATCCTGCTGCTCCAGGAACATAAAGAGCCTCAAACCATTATAGTAGGTCATGGTAATGACCTAATATAATTGTTACTGGTATTTGGCATATCAAATACAACATGGACAACTTGCCAGGCTTGCCGTTCAGGTGGCATACCCTTGTAGTCACCTCTAAATATAGCATTTATAGATGAACCGTGCGGCCACTTGCAGCCACACAAGACGGGCTGTGATAGGCTATCGCTGGGTATTCTGATGAGAGGAAGTCTGGATGTGGAAAATGGCGGCCTGATGGAGTGGGGTGTCATCTGGCTTAGTGACTATTATGAAAGAACATAGTTACAAGAATTTAAAGGTAATATTTTAAAAAATTCTATGTGAAAATATCGTGCTAGAGAGGATATAATTTTTGTTTATTTTGTTTTTTTGGGCGTGGGCGAGATGGCCACATTCAATGTAGCTCCAAGTTTGCTCCTGGCTCTGTGTTCAGATAGCAGCTCATTGAACCATACACAAGGCAGTGCTTCTAGCTTTTGTGCTAGATGCTGTCCTCTAACTGTATCTCTCCAACCTGAAGTGATATAAATGTTAAAGTGAAAGAAAGATGACTCTTGAAAATTCTAATTTGATAACTGGAGTTTTGTGCTATTTAAAAATTATTGAAGTACGGGTTATTAATGATAGAACTTAGATTCTTTTGAAAAGTTTTAAACCACTTAAAAAGTAGGTTTTTATATATACTAAATCAAAGCCACCAATGATTAGCAACATCACAAGATAGTAAATGCTTTCTCTTATTCTCCTCATTGATTGTAATGTCACAGTCTCAGAATAAAACTTTATTCTTAAACTAAAAATTAAGATCATAAGGAATGATGACTATCAAGAATTCTATAGGAAATTTTTCAAGACACAAATTTAATCTGTCTTAAAAGTTAGGGGTTGGAGTGGGGACTGTTTTTATTTTCCATATTATTAGTTGAAAAATGTGTTAGAGACATGTTCAAAAAATTAACAAAGAAGGAAGTATATTAAATATGCCAAGCACACATTTGTATGTGTTTAAATAATTGAGTTGATGTTGAATTAAAGCATATGCTGTAGTTTAGAAGAAGCTGACTACGTATTTGATGATTAATTGGTTCTATGTCCATGTGCCCCTATAGATCTCTGGTACTGAAAAATATTTTTAAGGAAATAAAATTGAGGGGCTGGGAGATAGTAGAATTATTATATCATGTATTTGAGATGCAGTCAGCCTGGATGCCATACCTGGAACTACGTGGTTTCCCAAACATTCCTGGATATAGTAGTAAACATTCTCTGAGCATTGTCAGGTGAGGCCCTATAGTCACCGGTGTGTTGCTGGGGTTTCTGGAGGTAGTCTCTGGAACCATAAGGATCAAGAGGCACTACATCTCAGACCTTATCAATGAGAACTGGCCAGTTGTCTGAGATTCTATAAATGGAGTCTCCAGGTCAATGGAGTACCACTTGGGGGCATCTTCACCCATTATAAAATAATAATAATAATTGCTATTATTATTATAAAAATGAGAACGAAGGAAGAAGTTGAAAAATACTTTCCATAATCATTTGCTAATTTTTGACTTATCAATTACAAATAACAGATTCAATTATGAAAAGAAGATAATGCATTGAAAAATCATAAGCATTAAATGAATAGATCTAGAATTCCAGTGCTGGTTCATTTAGTATATTTATGCAATCATAAAAATTTATTGAACTAACTTTTATATTTTAATTTCAAATGTTGAACTAGTAGCACATGAATTTCTTGGATTAGTAGAAAATAATATTAGAAAATATTAGTGAAAGCAACTAGCAAATATTCAGACCTAATAAACCAACTTGAAAAGGAAGGAAGGAAGGAAGGAAGGAAGGAAGGGAAGGAAGGAAGGAAGGAGAGGAAGGAAAGAAGGAAGGAATGGATTGAAGGAGGAGGGGAGGGAGGGAAAGAAAAAAGAAGGAAAGAAGAGGATCAGAATCATAACTTGTATATAATACAGCCAGGAGTATTGAGTAGGTACAAATAATAAACCAGAATTAGTTATCTCCCTGATTATATTTAATACAAATGTGAAGAAATCATATTTCAAGACTTTCTTAATGACTACAAATATTATAGAGAATTTACATAATATGCCAAGAATGTTACTCATAATTATTCTTTTCTTTTAGGATGAATAAAATTACACCTAATGGAAATGAGAGAAAATAATAGGGAAAAAAGTATCATGCACTCAGAGTTACCAAATTTTATTTTTATGACACTTGAATCCAAATGTTCCTCTTTATAAAGAACTTAACAAAACTTTTAAAATGCTGCTGTTGGAGAAAAGTAACCTGAATATCAAGAAAAAAAAGCTTGAAACAGTTCATCTTAAAAAAAAATTACAGTGTTCTCAATTCAACTTGTATGATTCTTTTTTCCCTGTATTGCTCTTGAGTGAGTACTGAGAGGAAAATATGATTTCTCTATTTCTATCACAGTCAAGTATTTAGCCTTGCATTTGGTACAAGCTAAAACGGGTTTTCAAATTATTCAAGGACTCGTTATGACTATTGCCTATAATATTCAAGCTATGTGACCTTAAGGCCATTTTTCCAAATTAGAAAAAAATGGAAAATTGCTACCCTTTAAAATATAAGAAACATAAATTTGCAACCTTTTTCTCATTAACAAGTTTTTCAGAACCAAAAAGTATATGACTAATATTTGCTAAAATTATACTAATATTGTTCAAGTAATCAATTAGAAATATGAAGAATATTAAGTTTGATTCAATGTCAGAAATATTCGTAAAGCAATAGTCTTTCACATATCTTCAAAATATTACACAAGCAGTATCTATATTATTACATTCAAGTACATTACAGCTTAAAACTGAGAGAAGAATATCACTAAGATTATTTAAAAGAAAAAATAAGATATTTCCAATAAATACTTAGATTTGTTTACATATTGGATGCCTACATCCTGCACTAATTTAAATATTTAAACAATTATACAAATTATTCATGAGAGTGAAGGGTCAGTTTCCACCAAAGTGTTCTGAGATAGTAATAAAAGACTGCTTTGAATTATTATCTCAAAATTGCTTTGTGTTTGATTTCTAGAATAACAATTGCCTATAAACAGGGTATTCTTATATTCTAATAGGTGCAAAGGTAGTTCTGAGTCATCTATCTGCCTTCCTCTACCTTTGTGTCTCTTATCTCCTAGTAGGAGCAATAGTAGCTACTAAACATTTTTTTTTCTGTCTCTGTCCCATTAATTTGTCATATCTTGGTAAAGTTTAAGAGTAAGATCAAAATGGATAACACAACTCAATATCAGACCTGAATCCATAGGTACATGGAGGCAAATGTGGGCAGAATTCTCCACAACACTGAAGCTACAGGCATCTTCAAAGATAAAACATGACTGACCAAAAAGTGGAAGCTAAGATAAACAAATGCAGCTACACTAAAATAAGACACTTTGACTTTTCAAAAGAAAGTGACCAAGATAAAAACAACTCACAGATTGGAAAAATTATTTACACAATACCTGTGGATATCCCTGTTTTCTATAATAAATGAAATGTAGTTTTATTTAAGACTGTTGAGACAGTTACAGTTATGCCAGGATTCTGGAATCCAAATGTACCTGATGCCTGGGCCTGAGAGCCTGTAGCAGGAGTGGAGGGCCAGAGAGTCTGAGCCAGCTGGGCTGGCCTGAAAGATAAATGACCTGGGAAAAGAGGACCTGGAAAGGGGGTTCTGAAGAGAGGTCCTTAAGAGAGATCCTGAAGAAGAGAAAGACAAAGACACAGAAAAACAGAAAAAGAAGCAGAGAAACTAAGAGAGAAAAAAAAGAAAAAGTGAGAAACAAAGAAAAGAGGGAGAAACAGAGACAAGACAGAGAAACAAGACAAGACATAGAAACAGAGACAGAGAGACTGGGATAAAAAGAGAGAAAAGAAACAGAAGAGAGATCTGAAGATAGAAGCCCTGAGAGTTCCTGAAAAGAGAGGTTCTGAATAGAGGTACAAAGAGAGAGAGAGAGAGAGAGAGTAGAATTGACACAATTTAAAAAATACAATTAGACTCTGACTATTATAAAGAAATGCCTGGTTATATAATTTACTCTTGTGAATCTAAATATGAGAAACACTGGCTTAAAAATACAGAGTGAAAGTATAGTAGTTAAGGCTTATCCGTGGTATCCCCATCATCTCCCAGGCACTTCCACTGTTGATTCCTAAGCACAGAACCAGACTAAGTCCTGAACAGTACCAGGTGTCGCTCAACAGAACAATATCTGTCTGTCTGTCTGTCTATCTATCATCTATTTATATTCCTATCTATCTAGAGATACACATATATATTTCTTCTGCCTCAGCTTCTTTAGGACATACTATAACATGCTTATTGTCCTTCTCAGATGTTAAGACAGCAGTGGCACTGCTAATGCCCAAGGAATGGCCATCCTGAAGCTTACATATAGACCTAGTTGCAGTCTTATTCCTGATTATGAAAAGTATGTAATTCCTTATCTAATAAATGCACTTTAAAAACCAGATACTCCTGTCCTTATCATCATAGCAGTTATCTGTTTCATCTAACTAAAATTAGATCCTCATTGTAAAATAAGAATGATAATTTATACTCTTAGATACACAAATCCAAGCTTTCATGTTAGTAACTATGGGTAAACTGCTTCCTTATCTGATTAATTAATGATGTAGGCTTTCATATTTGGTTTTCATAAGAAATCAGTTGTTGCCTGGTAACCAATTTGCCTCTTGTCTCTCAGAAGAAGCTGGGTTTTCTAAGAAAAGCCCCCTGTTGTCTTATAAATAGTGCAGTAGAGCTTGTTGAGACATGCCTAAGAAATTCATCACCTCTTTATTGCACAAGGATCTGATTCTGACTGGGGAATCCTCTTCACCAAATACTCATTCAAGTGGACGAAGAGGAAGCAGTAGAACTGGACCAATTCCCAATTTAGCTTAACAGTCTGAAAAATACAAAAGACCAGAGATATATTTGTTCTTATATTCAAAGCTGGAAATATTAGAGGGGTATTAATTGCTTAAAAAAAGATTTGATTTGAATCTTGGACAATTTGACTTCACAATAAAACAGAAACTCATCAGCAAACAGTGGCACCAAAGACATTGAAATAATACAACTTATATGATTGTTTTATGTTATGCAACTCTGACCATGAAAAACTATGTTTGTAGTAAAGTAATTTTGTTCCAAATACCACCTTTCATATACCTTATTATTACTCAAATAAAATTAGCTACTGTTAACTCTGTATGTTAAGAATTAATATATGGCATGTAGTCTCAAGATAGGAAGATATTTTTTCTTTTATGTCTATGAATGTGACACTTAGAACAAAACCAGGCACAAGATTTGCATTCACTAAATATTTGCTAAGCAAAAAACAATAGTATTATAAGTAGTCTCAATGTTCTTCAGAGTAGGGATAATGCAGTATTCCTTTTTCTCAGGTGCAGAGTTGTCCTTCATTTGGGTTTAGGTAAAGGGAATATAAGTGAATACATGGATGACTGTGAGACTGTGAAATGAGAGAAACAAGGAAGAAATTAGTGAAGAAGAATGAAAGAAAGAAAGAAAGGAAGGAAGGAAGGAAGGAAGGAAGGAAGGAAGGAAGGAGAGAGAGAGAGAGAGAGAAAGAAAGAAAGAAAGAAAGAAAGAAAGAAAGAAAGAAAGAAAGAAAGAAAGAAAGAAAGAAAGAAAGAAAGAAAAGAAAGAAAGAAAGAAAGAAAGAAAAGAAAGAAAGAAAGAAAGAAAGAAAGAAAGAAAGAAAGAAAGAAAGAAAGAAAGAAAGAAAGAAAGAAAGAAAGAAAGAAAGAAAGAAAGAAGAAAGAAAGAAAGAAAGAAAGAAAGAAAGAAAGAAGGCAATTTATAAGACCACCATCTAATAGTAAGTATTAGGCTAACTAAGTACATGCTGATAAAAACACCTCACAGTAAATATCAGTGAGGAATAACTTGCAAAAAGCAATTTGGGGGACAATTTCTGAAGATTATGTACAAATAATGTAAAAAAATTAACCCATGAATTAATTTTGTATTTTTTGTTAAAATCAATGACGAACTTTTGAATTTTATTGATTTTTTTAATTTAAACGTTGATTCAGTATCCACTATATGTTAGGCATTTTTCTTAGTCTTTTTTAAATCAACAACTTTCATGAAGCAACTTACATACATCAGCAACTTACGTTCCTCCTCAAGATGAGAAACTAAGGTAAAAAGAGCATAAGAAGTATGTAAAAGATCTATATAAAGCTTTGTTTTTTTTGATTTTTGTTTTGGTCTCACCCGGCAATGCTCAGGGGTTACTCCTGCCTCACATGCAAGGCAAATGCCCCACCCGCTGTGCTATCACTCCCAAGTTTTTTAAAAACCTTTTTGTATTCATTAAAATGATGCTCAAAGTCAAAACAATCGTTCAAGGTAATTTAAAGATTTATCTATGTGTAAAATAAAAATAAAATATTAAATGTGAAATAAAAGTCTTTCCTTATCTAGTACAGGTATCCTATCCATTAAGAGATGACATACAACTTTGATTTCATGAAACACCTTCATTAGTAAAGGTCTTCTTGCTAACAATGCTTCATTAGCTTTGTTTTTGCTAACAGAAAGAAATATGAAGAGAATTTTCTCTTTAGGACAAAAGGCAAAAATGAAAATAGCACTCACTGTTTATTGTAAAGCAAGCTGTTACAGAGACAACCAGAATCTTCTGAATCTTCGTAATAGTAGGAATCACAACACCAAGCGATTTCCTGGGGACCTATTTTATACACACTGTAACTCAACATAACATCCCCACTTTTACATTGTGGTCTTACTATTTTAGGTATATTGTGTGCTATGTAGGATGTAAGGTTACTTAGGTGCGAGTGGGGGCAAGGGGCAATTTTGAGAATATTAAACCATTTCCTATGTAAATTAGCAGAATGACTTTTTTCACCTTGCAAAATTTATGTTTACAAAAGTTTTCAAGGGAATATTGCATGAAAGTGTTCATTTTTCTGATCACAGGGTAGGCCTGTACTTGAATGTGAGTGCATGTGTCTGTGTGTGTGTGTGTGTGTGTGTGATTCTGCACTATCTTTCTGGATCTAAGATACAAAAATCTTAAAAGAATTATGCCGTAAGCTATGTAGTTCATATAGCATATCAGCAGAGATACCTTGCATATATGAGCCCTGAGTTTGATCAATGACAATGTATAAATAAAATGAGTTCAATATTAGGTGAACATGTAGCATGTTTAGGTTTTTTTTCTGTTACTCCTATTTTTTCTGATTAATAAAGTTTTCAGGAAGTTTATTACATTGATTATCTCCTGATAGCAACAGAATTTGGTCACATTTATGGCAAAAATAGAGGATTTACTAGGACAAATTAAAATATCTATGCAGAATACTGGATTTTTTTTAGTCATATGTAGTAATAATTCAACACTATCATCAATTATTTTGATCACATAATGCAGTTCCATATCACTATCTTCCCGTTTATCACGATTTGCTCGAGCAGGCACCAGTAACATCTCCATATGACCTGTCTCATGCAAATAGAGCCCAAGGGCACCTGCTTGCTCCAGAAACATAAAGAGCCTCAAACCATTCCATCAGGTCATGGGAATGAGGTCTATAATTGTTACTGGTATCTGGCATATCAAATATGACACAGGTAGCTTGCCAGGCTCTGCCCGTGCGGGTAGCACTACTCTTGTAGTCATCTCAAAATCCAGCATTTATTGATGAACCACGTGGCCGTTTGCGGTTGGGTCCAGGTATGCTGATCCAGAGACAGACATGGGGCAGAGCTGCTACTGGCTTTCACTGTGCCCAGCCGCTCATGAGGTGCCCAGGAGGGATGGCAGGTTCTAGCCCTGGCTCGCCACCCCAGCAGAGCCTCACAACAAGACAGACAACACCCCTCCACTCCATGAGGGCTGCCATTTTCCACATCTGGACTTCCCTCTCGTCAGAACTCCACCCAGCAGACCAGCCTATTACATCCCTCCACTCCATGAGGACCTCCATTTTCCACATCCAGACTTCCCCCTTGTCAGAACTCCACCCAGCAGATCAGCCTATCACAGCCCAGCTCATTGAGAGCCACCCTGCTGCAGTCTTTTTTAATCCAGCCCAGGTATGCTGATCCAGAGATAGACATGGGGCAGAGCTGCTACTGCTCTCACTGTGCCCAGCCGCTCATGAGGTGCCCAGGAGAGATGACAGGTTCCATAAATTATTTTTTATGTTATTCCGTTTTGTTTTGGGGTCACAGAGCTATACTCAGGAGTAACGCCTGGCTTTGCATTCAGAAATTACTCCTGTGGTGCTCAGAGGACCATATCAGATAGAACCCAAGTCAGCCAAGTGCAAGGCAAGCAGCTTACCCACTCTGCACTATCATTCTGCCACCACTGCACAAATCATTTTTGAAGAAAAAAACTAATATAGGGAAAGGAAGCTTTATAAAAATTAATACAAGTTCATGTTTCTACTTGGATAAGAAATAAATTTAATTAATTAAATTAATTTAAAAATTACTTAATTTCAATTAATTTAATAATTTAAATTATTTTACTAGCATTTTAAAGCAAACAATACATTTATATTTATAAGCAAAAACTGTTTCCTAATGTATACTTGTTATATAAGATATACCATTGTTTCTTTGCTAAAAGTGAATTCAATGAAGCAAAAAGTAAAAGTCCAAATTCAATAAATGGAGGATATTTTCTCAATGCTTGAAAATAATAAATTAAATTATATATACAACTGTCATAACCTGTGTGAAGTAGCAAATAAAATACATAATGAATTGCTCATCTTTCTATATATTTTTAATAGTTCTTGCCCAAAAATACCATTTTGTTGTATCTGTCATGTTGGAAACATATCAAACTTACTAGGAACTTTGGAGGGATAGTAAAAGATGATGGCAAAGCAATGGTTTTGAAAATATAATGTCATAGTTGGAGCAAGTAGAATAGAAAAACTCACCATGTCTAATTCAACATAACTAAAACTTTTATTTAAGCTTGTTTCTGAAATTTAAACATACCCTTGACTTAGAAGTGCAGTCCACAAGGCCTAAAATATGTGGATAATAGAAGTTCACTTTTGGAGACAGAGATAGCTAAACAGATTGAAGCATAACACGCTTTACATGCAGGAGGAACAGTTTAAAACATGGATCTGCATGATCCCCTGAACACTGCCAGCAGAAACGACTCTGAAACATGGCATGAGTAGCACTTGTGCACTGTCAGGTATGGTCCCCCAAACAAAAGAACCTTATTTTTAAAAAGTTCACTTTATTTTTTTTTTTGGGTCACACCCGGAGATTCTCAGGGGTTACTCCTGGCTCTTCACTCAGGAATTACTCCTGGCGGTGCTCGGGGGACCAAATGGGATGCCAGGGATTGAACCTGGCTGGTATAGGCCGGCTGCGTGTAAGGCAAACGCCCTACCCGCAGGACCATCGCTCTGGCCCAAAGTTCACTTTATTTTTATTGGATGATACTTGAAAATTGAATTCTTTCTCATTTTTTAAATACAATATCTGTTTAAATATGTTACCATTACTAGTATAAAATGTGTGTCACTTGATGATACTAATACAGTCTTTACAGGCATGGTGAGGCATCCTGAGAACAGTAAAAATCCACAACAGTAGTAGCAACACATCAGAGCACTACATAGAGATCATTACACAGAAGACTAGATACTAACTTCCTGACTCCCAGTACTTGGTCACTCTGGGTCCAAGCATGAAGTCTGCTTCACAGAAGACTCATAAAATTAGTAATGGCCACGCGGTCCATTAAAAATAGTGGAAGCAGTAATGTCCTTTAATGCACTGCATTCCACGATATGCAGGAAAGTTTGGCGGAGAGAGATTGAGAGAAGAGAAATGACATACAGAACCCGCCAAGTAGTTGAGGTGTGGGAGGGGGAGGGAGGTGGGGACATTGGTGATGGGAGATGGGTTTGGGTGGAGGGATGGGTGTTGGAACACTGTAGAACCAAAACTCTACATGAGCATCTTTCAATTGTATGTCTAAAATGGTGTAATAAAATTTTGGGGAAAAATTAGTAATGGCTATAGTACAGAATTACTATAAGAATTTACTAATATCAATATGCTAACTATCATTATCAGTTAATTCTGGTAAAACCAATTTAGTTTCTACAGAAGAAGGACCATATGTATTTCTGCAAATTTGTAATGTCCAGCAAAATATCCAGAAAATAATAGATGTCCTAAGTTTTTTGTTGGCCAAGTAAATGAATGAATAGAAAAATGAAATATTTGAATTTATTAATGAAAAATAGAATGCAATTCACCCTTCACCAGCTAATGTAGATAATACAGAAAACACAAAATAACATACATTCAATGTTTTCTCCTCAGTAAATTGCTCTTTGCTCATATGTATCACATGTATCACTGGTCTTCCCATTGCTCATCGATTTGCTTGAGCAGGAACCAGTAACATCTCCATACATCCTGTCACATGCTAGTGAAGCACAAGGGCATCTGCTTGCTCTAGGAACATGAAGAGCCTCAAATCATTCCCTCAGGTCATGGTAATTGCAGTAATGATCATTGCTCATATGATCACTTGACTTGATCACTTGACTTCCCATAGATTATCGACTACTGGAGTGGGTACCAGTAACATCTCCATATGTCCTGTCACATGCGAGAGGGCCCAAGGGCATCTGCCCACTCCAGGAACATGAAAAGCCTCAAACCATTCCATCAAGTCATGGAAAAGAGGTATATAATTGTTACTGGTATTTGGCATGTCAAATACAACATGGCTTTGCTGTGCTTTGCTGTGCGGGTGGGATAATCTTCTAGTCACCTCAAAACTTGAGCAGTTATTGATGAACCGCGTGGCTGCAAGGGTGAGAGGGGAGTGCGGATGTGGAAATGGTGGCCCTTATGGTGTGGGTGTTCATCTGGCTTCTTGCGAGGCTCTGCTGGGGTGGCGAACTAGGGCTAGAACCCGCCATCCCTCCCGGGTGCCTTGTGGTCAGCTGGGCACAGGCAGAGCAAGTAGCAGCTCTGCCCCATGTGTGTGAGTCCCTGGAACAGCATACCTAATCCGGGCTTGGAAAAACTGCTGCAGGGTGGGTCAGTGATGAACTGGGCTGCAATCAGCTCTTATGTTGATTTGCAAGAAGCCAGAGGGACCCCCCACACCATGAGGGCCGCCATTTTCCACATCTGTACTCCCCTCTCATCAGAACTCCACCCAGCAGAAGAACTGATTGCAGCCCGGCTCATCACTGACCCACCCTGCAGCAGTTTGTCCAAGAAGAGCTCATATGAAGTAGACAAAATATTCACTAGATATAAATGTTCCACTACTGCAAGGAAAATATATTATCAAAAATAACCTTTCTTGTCCATTTACATCATTGCAATTTGAAATAAAATTAATTGAAGTAAATTAAAAATCTCTTCAACAACTTAGAAAAACCATTAGTGTTTATGCTCTACAGCTGCAATTTTATAAATTTAGTTATATGTATATATATACATTTATATATATATAAACCATATATATATATATAAACCAATGTGTACTGGACATAAGTTTAAAAGTATTTCATCTAAAGTAGGAACAAATAATCCTGTGTGTTATATATTTTAGATATATTAAATTGTAATTTGAACAACTTATATAAGTCAATGGGAATATTTCAGTACATGGATTTTTGAACCCATTCTTTACTAATGTACAAGGTGCAAGTTTTCAAATATATAGTTCATGTCTTCCAAATGAAAAGTCATTTTCACTGAGCAAAACAAGAAGTTATATTTGGCTGTCCCTTGCAAGGTAGGGATACTGACTACAATCATTTTTGTTTGTTTGTGGGCCAAACCAGGCAGCACTCAGGGCTTAATCCTGGTTCTGCACTAGGAATCAGTCCTGGCGGGCTCAGGGAATCATATGGGATGCCCAGGATTGTACTCAGATCAACTGTGTCAAAACCAAGTGCTTATTGATTTACTAACTAAATCTCCAACAATATTAACTACAATCATTTATTCATCCATCTATCCCAATGAATCACCCCTAGATAAACAGTTGCAAAGTTATTCACCATTTGGTTTCAGTGATACACATGTTAACTCCTCTTCATCGGTATACATTTCCCACCACCAATGCCCCCAGTTCCCATCCTACTCCATCCCGCCCTTTGCCTGTCTCTGTGGTATATAGTTTTATTTCTTTCTCTTGCTCTCTTTCTCTTTATTTCTTTTTGGACTTTATGGTCTGCAATATAGGTATTGAAAGGTAATCATGTTTATACCATTACCTACTTTCAGCACTCGGTTCTTATACAGAGTGATCATTTCCAGCTGTCTCTGTAATAGTAGGCTTCTCTATCCTAACTGCCTTCTCACCTCCACCACAATAACTAAAGCTTCCAACCATGGGCCAGTCCTCTTTGCCCTTGTTTCTACAGTCCTTGCATATTAGTATCTTACTATGTTCACTACAATCTTTTTATTGGGGGATAGGAAAAATTCAAAATAATATTTATTTAGAGTTATATGAATACATGGAGAAGCAATCCTATCAACAATCATCAGTTTTAGGGAACAGACTGAGGTTAATTTTTCTGAGAAAAAAGGCACCATATGGGGCCAGAGTGATAATCCAGCAGGAAGGGTGTTTGCCTTGCACACGGTCGACTCAGGTTTGATCCCGGCATCCCATATGGTCCCCCATGCAGTGCCAGGAGTAATTCCTGAGCACAGAGCCAGGAGTAACTACTGAGCATCACAGGGTGTGACCCAAAAAGAAAAAAAAGAGCACCATAAATACAAGTGAGACCCCCATAATACAAAGTTGCCTAAGAATGATAAAACAAAGTGAAAGGTTATTCCTGAAAAATAAATGTTGCTTTTTACCTACTATGTCCTTATACATGAATATGCCCTTCACGTATGTATACACATATATATATATGTATATATATATATATATATATATATACACACAAACACACATACGCCTTTCAGCCTTCAATTATAATTCAATCTCCTGTATCTACTTCTTCCTATGAAAATTGTAAGTTAATTTTTTTTTATATTTTATTATACCACCCGTGAGATATTCAATTACAAAGATGTTCATAAGATGTTTATATTTGGGTTTCGGTCATACAGTGTTCCAGCACCCATCCCTCCACCAGTGCCCATTTCCCACAACCAATATCCCCGTTTCCCTTCCCCACCCAGCCTGCCTCTATGGCAGGTTCTTAATCCTTTCTCTTTCTCTCTCTTTCTCTTTTCCTTCCCTTCCACATTGTGGATTACAGTGCATACATTAAAAGGTTGCCATGTACATCTTTTTTACCTGTGTTTAATGCTGAGTTCTAGATTGGTATTAGCACATTCAACAATTATTAGCACTCTGTTCCATTTTCTCTTACCTAGCCTCTGACTCCCACACATTTGTGATAATTTCCACCCTTGACAAGACCTCCTGATCCATGTTCACTCCATCTTAACAGACACCAAGGCTTAGAATTTTTAGAGCTATCTTATTTTTATTTGCAAAAAGGCAGATTTAAGTAAAAATGTTTTATAAATTAACATTTATTAGAAAAATATACTCTGCGCACTACAGAATAATCTTCCATCTAAATTAATTTTAAATAAGTTTTATAGTCAGAGAAGTTTAGTTCAAGAGAAATTAAGAAATGTATTTTAAGCAATACACAAAATGACAAAAGAAGTATCCAAGTATCAGTCGTATGACATTCCAAAACTCACTCATACCTGACTATATCAACTTTTCTCCAAGTATATCTGCAGCACCACACATTAAAACACTTTTTCCTAAAGTGTTTTCTGAGTATACTAATGTCCTTGAAATGCTGCTAAGTTAAAGCATGCTTTTCAAAAACGAGAACTGAGCCAATTAATTTTGAAAAGCATTGCACCTTGTCACTTTACAGTAAGTTTTATTATTTTTTGAATTAAGAGTAGAATATGAGGAGGTGAAGAAAAGAGTACAAGAATTAAGATGCTTACCTCACATACATCCAACCACTATTACTTGATCCAGCTTCTATCTTCTGGTAGTACATATGAACCTCTAAGAATTGCCAGAAGTTATCCTTGAGCATAAAGCCAGGAGTAAGATCAACCAGTGCTCTCTAACCTCTTCTCAAAAAGTGATTGACAGAACAAACTGGTATTGAAAACATATTAAATAGACATAATATTGATTCTATCGTCAATTTGTAGTAGCAAGAGAATGCATAAGAAAATTTGATATCAGCATTAGTTAAAATATCTTAAATATGCTAATATTATATTTTGAAGTATTAGCAAATTAAAGTGTTTTGCATATATTCTACAGAAAATAATCTTTTGTAAGTACATATAACTGAGTATTACAAAGATCAGGACTCTAATTTTTCAGTCTATAAATATCACTTGATATAATCTGGCAAGAAATAACATGAGTTACATCCCTGAAACTCTACATATGATGCAGTTACATGATGCAGAACACTGAGAAAATATTCAAGCTTGTATCTGATTATAACTGATTCATGGTTGTGACTTCTTTTTCACAGAAAACAGCAATCAGATAGCAGAGACAACTACACCTGAATTCAGTCTTTAACAGAGACTTAGATCACTTAGATAAAGAGAAAAATAAAAACTTCAATACAGGCATCAATTCTCTGAACATAATAAAAGCTTCATTTTGGAGTGGCCTATGAGTTGTAATATAACGATTCTGAATAGTTCTTTTTGTTTCTGATTATTCTGAATCAATAATAAAAGTCAAGGGAGCTGGAGTTATAGTATAAAGGTTAAAGTGTTTGCTTGCAGTCAATCTGTGTTCTATCCCTGGCACCCCATATGTCCCCAAGCATTGTCAGAAGTAATTCCCAAGTGCAGAGTCAGGAGTAACACTTGGGCATTTTTGGGTGAGACCCCAAAGCCAAAAAAATAAAAAGTAAAAGTCAAAAAAACAGTACATTTTTCAATATTTCCAGATTGATCAAATAGTAACGTTAAAGATATCAAGATTATAGACAACACTTTCTGAATGAATATTTTTGAAACTATATATTAAATATAGATTTAAAAATAGACATATTTTGAGTGTGTGTATTTATTTGAGTCACAGATAACTGGGACAGAGCTGCTACCAGCACACCCTGTTGCATTCTCTGTGCTCCATTGATCATGAGGCATCCGGGAGGGAGGGTGACTTCCAGCCCAGGCCTGCTATTCCAGTGGAGCCTCAGAAGTAACCAGTGGAACCTTGTATCATGTTGGCAGCCATTTTCATCATCGAGACTACACAGCTCATTGGAGAATCACCCAAAGAGAGAAAGCCGATCTTGAGCCCAGATTGTAGGAGCCCCATCATATAGAGAGGCCTATTTCAAGCCCAGGTATGTTTGGAAGCAGACACACTGCTACAGGGGGCAGAGCTGCTAGAAGTTCTCCCCATTGGGTGTGGCCACTTTGTGACCATGTTTTCATCAGTAAATTACCATGAGTATTCCACCCACCCCTCTTAGCGAGCCCAGCAAGCTACGGAGAGTATCCCACCCATTCAGCAGAGTCTGGCAAGCTATCTGTGGCATATTTGATAGGTAAAAACAATGGGTCTCATCCCCCTAACACTGAAAAAGCCTTAAATACAGCAGCACTAAGAAGGACGAGCAAGGAGAGGATGATAAAATCTCAGGGCCAAACTTGTCTGTCAAAATGAAGGACTAAAATTACTGTCTTACTTTCAATGCATGTATGCTGGCATCGGAAACATATATTGAGGACCTGATGGTGCAAGTGCAAAAGATCAAATATGACATCATTGGTCTGACCAAGATGAGAAGGCATCAATCACATCACACTGTTTTTGACAATGGAGAACTGTTCTTTGGAACATGTGACAAAAGAGGCTTCGATGGTGTCGGTGTCCTAGTCAACATAAACTTGGCCATGAGCATTGATTCATTTGAGTGCCAAACAAACCAAATCGGACGATTGCAATTGAATATATGTGGCTCACGGTTGGAAGTTTCTATCTTCGTTATCTATGCATGAACATCAACATACAAGGAAGAGAAATTGAGAAATTCTACACAGAAATGGAGGAGCACTATAAAGAAGACCACACCTTCTACAAGATCATAGTCGGTGATTTTAATGCCAAGATAGGACCAAGAAGCTTGGCTTAAGAACCCCACATTTGGACCCAAGTCTTAGAATGGAACTAACAGGATGAGAGACTGAGTTCATCATGTCCACCAAGATGATACATGGTAACTCTCAGTTCAGGGAAGGCTGACTCTAAAAAGTTGGACATGGGAATGTCCTCGGAGACAGTTCCACAATGAAATTGACCACATCATATTCAATTGATGGTTTTTCCTGACCAATGTAGGTGTCGTCCCCAAATTCCAAACAGGATCAGACCACCATCTGCTTCGTGCAAAATTCTTCATGGAACAGAGAGAAAGGGCTGCAAAGATGAAGAAGAGAACTCCCAGAATGACCACCACTGGGAGCGCTTTGGCACCATTGTGACAACATGGGAAGATGCTATCATGATGACATTGACAAAGAATACAACCAACTTGTACAGCACCTCCATGATTGTGCAAAGAATGCCGAGAGAGAAAGCCACAAATGGATGCCTGTCTTCAAAATCTCTCAAGCTCATTTGCCAACGTGGCAAAGCGCAAGCCTCAGGCAACCATAAGTTATCGTCCAAGCTTGGAAGGCAGTGCAGAAAAGTGATACAGGAAGACCTCAAAGAGAAAAGAGCAGGAATACTGGCCAATGCAACAGTAGCCGGGAAAAAACATTTGAAATGCCCGCCTGTCCTTTGCCAACTATAAGACCAAAATGACTGCATTCTGATATACTGATGGATCTAACACATCTCCCAGAAAGGTAATGGAGAAGATTATCTATGACTTCTACTCGGATCTCTCCGAGTAGACATGTCCACCTGCCCACATACCAAATTCCACAGGATGGATATGGTGCCCATAATTCTCCCTTCTTAAATCTGACATGCCATTTTGTCAGTAAAGAAGCAAATAGCACCTGACCCAAACAAAAGTCAGACCCTAACACCTGAAGAATTTGCCCTCAGTACTCATCAATACACTGGAGTGACTCTTCACAAGCTACCTGTCTAAATGCAAGTTTCCCTCCCAATGTAAAACCAGCAGGACAGTACTACTGTTCAAGAAGGGAGACATCAATGACATTGGCAACAATTGTGCAACCTTCCTGTTGTCCATCATCTGCAAGCTGTTCACTTGAGTCATCCTGGACAGGATTGGCAGAACATTAGGTGAGGGACAACCAAGCGATCAAGCTGGTTTTAGAAAAGTATTCAGTACAATTGACCATATCGCATGGTAGCCAAGCTAATTGAGGATTGTAGGGACTTCAAGATGCTGCTCTGTCTCATGTTTGTTGATTTAAAGAAAGCCTTTGATTCTATTGAGACTGAGCAGTCATTGAAGCCCTAGCCAAACAGGGCATTCAAACTCAATACATCAAGATCTTTCGTGAGCTCTGTTATGGATTCACCACCAGGATCTCACCAATCTTCAAGGAAGTGATCACTAATGTCAAAAAGAGGGGTTCAGCAGGGTGATACCATTTCACCAAAACTCTTCAGTGCTACTCTCTAGAATGTCCTGAAACAATTAGTATGGAAATGGGAATGGGAATAAGAATTGAGAATGGGAATGGTAATAAGAATGAGAATGGGAATGATAATTAGAATGGGAAGGAATGGAAGTGAAGGAATATAAAGATCAGCAATTACACCACCTCCTCTTTGCTGATGACATCATTCTAATAACATCAAACATTAGCCAAGTGGCACATTTTCTGGCTGACTTTGACTGTGAATGTGGAAAAGTAGGTCTACAGCTGAATCATAACAAAACAATGTTTTGTTTTGTTGAAAAAATAAACTACTTCCACATGTCCATTCACTATCAAATGGAACAAATATCTTTGAATGCATCTGTTATGTATACCTAGGCCTAGAATTCAACATGACAAACAACCTAGCACCTGAGCTGCATAGGAGAAAGAGAGCAGTGTGGAACGCCTTCAAGAGCATCGAAGAAATAGCTAAAAGAACAAAAGAACCTCCGGCTTTAGGATAATACTATTATTTCAGTTATACTTTAATGAATAGCACAAAAGAATATCTCCAGATCCTCTTGTATCTATATTGGAGGTAGGAAACATCGGACCCACTGGTGGGGAAGGTCCACAGTAACATGTGGCCTGACTCTAGTACATGATAGTACTGACACATACATTTCTTGCTGACTACTTGCAGCTCATTTACCTGCATTGTATGGCATCTAAATGATTTATCCCAATAGCCACTGAAAAAAAAAGTTCCCTATCTGTCTTCTAGTGTACTAAGTAACTAATTTGACCTATGGAAAATGAACATAATTGTTAGAAGTCATTTCTTGTTTAAGAGATAAAATATATAAATGTTTCCATATTGAACGAATTCATAAACCTTGTATTATGGATAGGATATTCCTATAAGTGAACTGAACCTGGATTTGTGAAAGACACCATTTTGAAAGGGGGACTACAAAAGAAGTATTTAATAGGAACATGAGCAGTCAGCATTGGAATTGGAATTTATGAGAACAATTGAAAGAAAATATTTGTTGTGATAGGTCCTTCAAATTTATGGTTTTCTTCTTAAAGAAATTAGTCTTATAAAAATATTTCTGGAGAACTTAATACCTTTAGGGATAATTTTCATTGCACTTAACAATTTAATAATTATTGACATTTAAGTTTCACACAAAGAACATTATAATAATAAAAGACTTTTCTTTGGCATAAAGTCCTCTATCATCTTTCCACATTTATGTGTCCATCTTAATTATATAAATGACTTTTGACCACTTATTATGTGTCAAACACCAAACACATATCCAGTCACGTCTTTTAGTAGTGAAGACATCTTCTTAAAGAGATGGTACTCTAAACTATTACAGAGTATGATGGCAAGCACTAGAATTACATGCAAGTGGTATAAATAGAGGAGCTGGTATTTCAACCTTCTTTGTAGTATCATGGACGTTTTCCTCTGGTAGTTCTTTTTTTAAAGTTAAGAAGTATGAACAGAAGTTGGACAGATGGCCAAGAGGGATAATAAATATTAGAGACAGATGGAGACATATGAGAACCAGCACAGAGTTACAAAAGTCGTGCCATGTTTAAGAAATGAAGAGAAGTTCCATAAGGATTCAGTCTGGAGTTGTGGTGACTATAAGATGATCGTGTATTCAGAAATGGAGAATGAAGTTATAGCAGTCAGACTAAAAGACCAGATTGAATCAAGGTTTTGAAATGGCATCTTCCAGGGGCCAGGGAGATATCACAGTGATAGGTCATTTGCTTTGCAAGTGGCCAACCTGAGTTTGATCCCCTGTATTCAAAATGGTCCCTAGCACCATCAGAAGTAATTCCTGAGTGCAGAGCCATGAGCAACCCTTGAACACTGCTGGGTATGACCCAAAAAACAAACAAAAACAAAAAAAACACCAAAACATCCATTGCCGGGTGTGACCCAAAAAACAAAACAAAAAAGTACTAGCATCTATCCTACAAGTAATGCCTTTTTAAGGACTTTAAACAATTTTTTTCATATTTTATGAAAGATTGTCCTATAAATATGTCTGCTTAAGAAATAGAGGCTCTAAGCAATCACCTTCATATACATAATGATATGTAGATTATATGTAGAATCTAAAATACACATTGCTTTAAAATAAAATGATGTATTATGAGGTTGTAGTTTTTACGTTCAAGTGATGGAGAGAGTTGACATTAAAAAATGTTGAGGTATGTGCCAAAATTCTCATGAAAATAAAGTGAAAACCTTGAAGAAATGAACTAAAATGATACAAAATGTGACAGTCTACAAACTACATTTACAACAGAGCAGTTTCTTTTTAAAGAAATAATAATGACCTCAAAGTTTCAGCAAAGGACCAGAAAACACTTTCCCTTTCAATGTACTAGCAAATATTTAACGTAGAAATAGTGCACAATAAAAGGAAAAGGATGATCATTTTCTATTTTAAATAGATTTTTTAAAATTCTACTTACTGGGCCAGAAAGATAGTACAGTGGGCAGAGTGTTTGCTTTTCATGAAGTCGAACTGATTTAATTCTGTTTCACCCCCAATTTGTTTTGCAAGCCTTGCTGTGAGTGATTCCTTAAACAGAGAGCCAGGAATAAGCACTGAGCACTACTAGATATGGCCAAAAAATCAAATAAACATGAAGGTCTATTTAAATGAAGATAGTTTATATGAATTTGTTTAAATATAAGAAATAGTATTCTAGAATGATCTAGGAAAATAAAAATATATAAGAAAATTGTAATTCAGACAGGTGGTTGGTTGGAAGTAGAAGAAAATGTTTGAAACTTTGAGAGAATTCAGGAAAGATAAAGTTTGATACAAAGACTATGCGTGTGTTCCAGGATCATTCCTTTACTTTTGGGGAATTGAATGTAGCATTAAAAATCAACTGCTTTGTATACTGCATGAATGTCACTGTTGATTAATATAAGAACATGGAGAACAAAAACGGACATTAATTATTGGGCCATGATCATCTTTCAGGCAATTTGTTCTCTGTGTATTTTAGTATGGTCAATGTGCATTTTACTATGGTCAGTGTATTTGAGGTTGGGAACTTTTTCTCTTCTTCCTCCCACCTTGAAAGATGAGGAAGGGAGGAGACTTTTGGATTGGTGGCTATGAGAATCACTGTCCAAAATAGCTTCCTTCCTCTATTCTCCAAACTCTGACAGGGCCTAGACAGAACTTTGAACATTTTTGTGCTGATAAGGATCCCATGCTTCTGACCAATAAAAACTACACAGTAGAACAATTTTTGACCTCCATTAGCCTTTCTCTTTGTTAAGTGCTTGTGGTTTTTCTCCTCCATTTTCTATACAGTTTATTGTCTGTTTCTCAATTGTCCCTGCACAATGTTCTTCATGAATACACATATTTTTTTTTCTCTTCTGGGCATAAAATCAGACCGTTTGCTCTATCTCTGAAGTTTTTGTTTCCAGATTTTTCAATGGATATCCTTTTAATTTGCTGTTTGCGTGGCAATAAGTCCCCTCATTTCTGTCCCCTTGTTCTTATACAGATATCTGTTCTTATACAGATAACAATGCTACTACAGTTATCTAAGATTGCTTTAAATTCATCTTTAGATTGTAACTCCTTAAAGGCAAGACACATGTTTTGCTTACTGTTGCATACTTTCAAAGTGAATTACCTAAATTGATACCTTAAATCACCACTTTTAATAGAAGTTATGAATATGTAAGACAATTTTATTTATACCTTTTTAAGTCACCATGTCACTCATAATAAAAAATAGAGATATATATTGATCAATTCTATTTTGATATAGATTTTCTATATAAATTTTTTCTTAAACCCCTTTCAATTTTATTGTCATTTTGTTCACAGTGAATGAAAATATGTCCATGTTTATTAAATAACTACCATGAAATGGAACACCTGCTATGTTCTTTCCAAAGTACAAGGGCATGATAAGCAAATAATGATAAATCAATTGACCAAAAAATTTGAACAACATGAAAGATTAATATACTTAAAATAAATTCTGAGGAAGTATTTCTTAAAAAAAATATCAAGCCATATAATCTGATCATCAACTAGTGCAATGGAGGCTTCATTTTCTCACACTGTATAAGACTTTAAATTAAAAAATTAATAACCTGCTTAATCATAGAATTAAATGTCAATTTTGTTATTTAATTATAGAATTAAAGGTCAACCTACCATATCTTTCCAAAACTGACAATTTTGCTTCATTCAGAGTTTTCTTGGTTTTATAGTTCTGCCCATCAAACAAAATTAAAGAAAGAATATGTAAAAAGATAGCACTGAGCGATAGCACAGTGGGTACAGAATTTATCTCACACACAGCTGACAAAGGTTTGATCCCCAGTATCCCATATAGCCCTCTGAGCACAGCCAGGGAATAATTTCTGAGAACCAGGAATGAGCCCTGAACATCGCTGAGTGTGACCCAACTCTGCCCAAAAAAATAAAAATTTCAGTGTTCAAATTATTAATTTATGAGGCATGGATAAAAGTTTTTATATAAGAATTTGAGGCAAAGATGAAAGCTCTAAGTCAACTAAAATAATTATCACCAATTATATTGAAGTCACTCAATAACAAGGAGAAATATTATGGAATTGGTATTATTTTATTAAAAGTAAAAATACACAGCCATGTAACTTTTTGTCTTTCTGAAATATGTCATTTTGAACTAAGGTGTAATGTATTAAATTAATCATTACAAGATTAAAATTCTTGATAACAAAATATTTATCATTTATAAATTTTCAATTATCTTGTTCATCATTTACTCGAGCGGGTACCAGTAACGTCTCCATTCATTGGGAATGAGGTCCATTAATTGTAACTGTTTTTGGCATATCAAATACACCTCGGGTAGTTTGCCAGACTCTTCTGTGCCTCTGGGTTCATCCCCGAGGGCCCAGTCTTTTTCTATGAAAGATCATCAACCTTCCAGGGCCCATGGGGTAGGTCCCTGGGTGTTGACAAGCTTGTCTTTCAAATCTGCTACCTGGTGATGCAGCCAGGCACCACAGCCATACCTGGCAACACTATGAGGGGCAGAATAAATTATAGAAATATAAAACAAATTAATTTTCACAGAATGATTGGGCAGTGCTTATTTTATAGTATTACCAAGTATATATATATATATATGTTCTGACTTAAATAATAATCATAATTAAAAGACACTATTTTAAATTTTACTATTTGTTCAAAAACTGACAAAGATTGAACTCATAAACTCATGTATTAAAGATAATTGCTCTACTGTAGAGCCACACCCTATACTAACTGACAGGTAAGCAAAAATACAGAAAAAATTGCTACTCAATCCCTATAAGGGGAAAACTACTGTTTAAGACTTAACTTTCAACACTAATACATTTATGTATTAGATTTGAATAATTACCATTGATAAACTGACAATCAAAATAGAAAAATGTTGAAAGTCATTGTTTTGCTAGTATGCACTCATGAAGAATGATGATCTACTGAGTGCATATGACAAGTAGAAATGTTAGATATCCACAAAAACAAAAATAGGGGTGAATGTGTTTTTCCTTTTTCAAGAGTAACAAATCATTTCTAAAAAAAAAGAGCAATGTAAATAGTAATAATAATGATATAAAATTGGTACTAAAAGAAAGAATGTAATATTGTAATGTGTCCACTGCAAAACATATTTTGAATATCACTATTAAATATTTTATTTTAAATTTATTAAAAGAGCATTATAAATGATAATGTACAGCATGATCCTATTATTTTAATAAAAATACACATTTGTTAGCATAGAATGAGAAGTAGAGGGAAATAGAGATGTATTACTCTGGTCTAACGGTAGAAATAATAACACCATCTCAATAATGATTGTATGTTAATTTTTAAAGTTGGACCAAGTTTTTTGGTAGCATACAAAGTTGCTATAAACAAGGGTTGATTTTTTTTATTTTCTTATTTTGCTTTTTAAATAATTTAAATGCTAAATTTACTGAGAATATGTGACAAAATGTTAACCAATTTTTCTATGAAATTGGATTCAAAGTAATTTATGTTATAATTTACATTTCTCTGTAATTTTCACTTTCCCTTCAATAAGTGTGTCTGCTGAATAAAAATCTTATAGAATGTTATCTTATAATACTTTAGTAATGAGTATTATTACCATAGTGATACTTTAGTAATGAAGATATTATTGCATCTTCAATTCCATCCCTTCTTACTAAAAAATAGAAATACAGAGCATAACTTTGTGTTTAATTGCATTATGTGCGTTTCTGGCACTGGAATAAAACTGGTCATAATAAAAATGTTTTCTACAAAAAGAATTAGACACTATCCCTATAAGTTTTTCTGTCATTAAGGAAAGGTTTAAAGATTATATTTTAAGGACCTTTTAAAATAATATAAAAGCTTATTTTCCCCACAGTGCCTGGGTTTGTGTTAGGTACATATAAATTAATTTTTTAAATATTAGAAAAATAAAATAATTATATAACTCAAGTTGAAAGGAATTTGAATTCCTCTAGGGAGATTTTATGAAAAAAAATACAAGGGAAAAATATCTGTTTTGGAGTTGAAGTCTTTGTGGGTTGAATCACATGAGTGTTATAATAAATATGTTTTCTTAAGACTGCCCTTTTTCTAACTGTAGTGGCACACCAGGTAGCCACTACTGTGGAAAAAATATCTAGTTCTTTAAACATTTTGGGCAATGCACTATTTATATAAACAGTGACAAATAGCAAACATTTCTCCAGTTTATGGCCTTTTTCTTAATAGGTTTTCCAATGGGAGTAGAACTCCTATTTTGTCATCATTTAGAAAATGTTATTTTTCTAATTATTTAATATTACCAATTTGCTTTAACTTTTAATCAAATTATCTTTCCACCCAGTGTGCATGACTATTTTTCCAAATACAGTTTCATATTTCTCAGTGTACTAAATGTTCAGAAACAAATTTCCTATAGATTACTGAAGTTAGCCTATGTAAGTAATTGCAACCTTCTGATCTAGAATTATACTAAAACTATCTTAACTTCTAAAACCATATAATTATTACTACTAACACATGAGTGAAAAAATTTAGAATATTGGTGTTTGCCTCCCCATAATTATTTCACTACTTATTTAGAAGTGATATTTTCTTTGAAAATAGCTTGTAAGATGTTAGATGTAAGCATTTGAACATAGTTCAATGTTTTGCAAAAGTGCTTTCATGTACTTATTTCCATTGTTACTTCTATGTTTGTCATTCGTTCATTTATTCAGGAAGTATTAATTGGACACAATTTATATGGCTCATACCATTTCTGAGCACTGAAGATTTCATAGTGAACATGATGGAGTGTCTATCTTTAAGGAACTTATTCTTAAAGTGTAACGTTACCATATTCCAACTTATTGGAATATTATTCTGTTCTTCCAATAAGAGGAGAGTCAGTCATATTTATTTTTAGATACCCCTTGATCATCAGTGTCTTCTATAGCATATACATGACAATATCTATTTAATGAATGGATAATTCAAAGTGCAATGTTTTATTCCTTTCCAAAATACAGTTATGATTTTCTTTTTCAGTTCTCATTACAACTGCAAATATGTGTGTATGCATATATGTGTGTTTATTAGTATTTAGCTCTATATTAAAGAGCCTATCAAAATCCTGTACTCATATATTTATACTTCAAAGCATATTGAACAGTTTTTAAGATTTTTTACATAGTAAAAACTGTAAATATCTGCAATTCATGAACTCAGAAATACAAAGGCAAATTGTTTTGATTTTTTAAAAAATAGGTATATTAAGGGGCCAGAGTGATAACCCAGCAGGTAGGGCATTTGCCTTGCACACGGCTGGCCTGTGCTGGACTGGGTTTGATCCCGGCATCCCATATGGTCCCCCAAGCACCACTAGGAGTAATTCCTGAGTGCAGAGCTAGGAGTGACCCCTAAGCATTGCCGTGTGTGACCCAAAAAAGCAAAAAAAATATATATATAGGAATATTAAGATGGTAAAAAAATTATGTGAAAATAGTAATAAATGAAAAATAAATAGATATGTTCAAACATTTCTCACAATACTGAACTAGAAAATATTTATTTACTTATTCATTTGGATTCTGGGCAACACTTGGTGATGCTAAAGAGTTAGTCCTGGCTTTGCACTCAGGAATTACTCCTGACAGTGCTCAAGGGACTATATAGGATGCTGGGGTTGTAACTCAGGTCTGCCATGTGCAAGGCAAATGTCCTACCCACTTAGTTTTATTATTATAAATCATTGACAGTATGATTGTTACAGAACATCTAGAGTAATATTATTCTAGCTTATATATTTAAATAAATCTAAATCTACAACAGTAATCAGTGAAAATTAAATTATTGAGTTAATGCAGACATCAAAATCATAAAATTGTAACTTGAGGTTAGAAAAATGGATCTCCTTTTCTAGCTCATAGGTTTCAAGACACTATGCTGTCTTGATTAATTTTATAAAACCTGGTTCACCCCATGCTAGCCTATATAACTTTATGGAACAACTAAGAGTTAAAATTCTTCAGATTCGGGAGGGGGAGGGAACCTGGTACTTGGTGGTGGGAGATGGGCACTGGTGGGCACTGGGTGCTGGAACACTGTATGACCAAAACCCAAATATGAACTTTTTAATTGTATATCTTTGTAATTGTATATCTCACAGTGGTATAATAAAATACTTTAAAAACATTCTTCAGATTCTTAAGAGAAATTGACACTTCTACAAAAGTCAACATAGTGAATTCCATAAATTTAAATAGTTGTCAGGTTCCTAGCCTTCACATTAGTTCATTTTCTGTTCTGGACTTGCAAATGAGAGACTAACTTAATTTTATTTTCAAAGAATACATTACAAATAATTCTCCATGATCCATGCTGACAAATATTTCAGTAGCCTTAAGTCATAGAATACTATCTAGGCAATTTTGAATGTTTGATTCATACTTTACAGCTAATGGTGGAACCAGAGGATTGATGTGATTGTAACTTCTGTTTTGAATGGTTAATCACTTTATTTGTTTTAGTGAGAGAAATTGCATGAATATAGAGTAGGATGAAGAGATGTAGGTTCAAGAAATTGTAATTACTTTTAAACTTGAGTTCTGAAAGGAGCCATATCTGATCACTTGATCAATTGAATCCAGTTATTCATCGATTTGCTCGAAGCGGGCGCCAGTAACATTTCCATTGGACCCTATCACGTGCCAATATAGCCAATGGAATCTGGTTGATTCAGGAATATGAAGAGCCTCAAACCGTTTCTTCAGGGTCTTGACAAGGAAGTCTGTCCATCTTGTAGGTGGGCGGCCACATGATCTTTTGACATCCCGTGGGATCCAGTCAGTAATGGCGCTAGTCCAGCGGTTGTCTCCAAATCACATTACAGGTCCAGACCATCTGATTTTCGATGCCTTGGCAAAGGATACAGCATCCCTGATTCTGGAATAGCGACGGAGGTTAGAACTCCGGATTCCTTCTCTCACTTGAGTAAGGCGTGGTATTCCAGCATAGCTCTTTCGATTCCTCTCTGGGAGACACAAATAGCATTCCCATCCTGCTTTCGTAGGGCCCAGGTGTCTGAGGCATATGTTAATGCAGGGAGAACAGTGGAGTCAAAGAGATGTGCCGGGAGCCAGAGGTTCTTTGTCCTTTTAGCTACTTCTTCAATGCCTTTGAAGGCATTCTATGCCGCTCTCTTCCTCCTGCGCAGCTCAGGTTTTAGGTCGTTCATCATGTTGATTTTTCGACCTAGGTACACATAACTGCTGCATTCAGAGATGTTTGTTCCATTGAGAGTGAATGGGGCCACTGGAACTAGTTCATTTTTCATAAACATGGTTTTCTTTAGAGTCAGCTGTAGACCTATCTTTCCACATTCTCAGTTGAAGTCAGCCAGCATTTGGGCAGCTTGGCTAATGTTTGGTGCTATTAGAACCATGTCATCAGCAAAGCGGAGGTGGTGTAGTTGCCGACCATCTCTCTTCACTCCCATTCCTTCCCATTCTAATTGTCGCATGATGTTCTCAAGGGTGGCGCTGAAGAGTTTCGTGAAATGGTATCACCCTGTCGAACCCCTCTTTTCACATTAATGATCACTTCTTTGTAGAATGGTGAGATCCTGGTGGTGAATCTGTAATACAGCTCACGAAGGATCTTGATGTATTGGGTTTGAACACCCTGTTTGACTAGGGCTTTGGTGACTGTTTCCAGTCTCCACAGAATCAAAGGCTTTCTGTAAATCAATGAACGTGAGACAGAGCGGCATCTTGTACTCCCTACAAACCTCGATGAGCTTGGTTACTGTGTGGCTATGGTCGATTGTGCTGAATCCTTTCTGGAAGTCTTCATGCTCGCATGGTTGTCCTTCATCTAATGTTCTGCTAATCCTGTTCAGGATGACTCGTGTAAACAGCTTGTAGATGACAGACAACAGGCAGATGGGGCGATAGTTGCTGATGTCGTGAATGTCTCCCTTCTTGAACAGTAGAACTGTCCTGCAGGTTTTCCATTGGGAGGGCACCTTGCATTCCAGACAGGTAGCGTGTGAAGAGCCGAGCTAGTGTATTGATGAGTACCGACAGCAGATTCTTCAGGTGTTCGGGTCTGACTTTGTCTGGGCCTGTTACTGTTCCCTTCTTTACCGAGGAGATGGCATGTCGGATTTCAGAAGGGAGAACGTTGGGAATGACATATCCATCCTGTGGAATTTGGTATGTGGGCAGGTGAATGTGCCATATCTGATATTAGTTATAAATGATAGTGATGGTGAGGTTCAAAGAAGTCCTTTGATTCTATATATTCTAAATGAATAGTATTTGCTGATGTATCAAAAAAGATTAATTAATAATGACTCTAATGCATGACATTTTTGTCTGAATATCTAGGCATTTGGAGTTATCATTTGCTGAAAGTTGGAGAGTTGTATAAAAGTATGTATTGGGTTCAAAAATGATATTCTATTCTGGACTTCCTGAGTTTTAGGTTTTTATCAGCTATCTGAGATTTATAATAGCCATTAATACAATCTCAAGTTGAAGCGAAAATTCAAGTAGTTTTGACAGTTAGAAGAAAGTTTAGAGTTGTCATATTTAATGAAATATTTTGTGAAATGAGTATAGATAAGAAAAGTGGGTCTGACATTTTTGTGACTTAACCTTTTAGGTTCAGCACAAACGTAGATCAGATTACACACTTTTCAACATAAATCAGTGCAATTTTGACTGTTAATGTTAATTTGACCTCTTTCACCTGACAAAAACATTTGGAGCAATAATAGTTGAATAACTATGAACACATTTTCTAAAAATTTACTAGCTTAGGAGTTTCTTCAAAAGCTACAAAACACATATCATTTTTTAAATACTGAATCACTGAAGCCTAATTTTTTAAAAATCTTAGATGCCCAATAATTGTTGCATCAAACTGAGTAAGAAAATGTTTCTTTTGCAGACACAGTTGGCATTCACTAAGATCATATTCACATAGGTTTGCCTGTGACTAAACTGATAGTATTGACTTCTGGAGTATAACTCTTAAACATTCTTCTCAAGAGGCTTGTCCTTCTTTAATAGAAACTACCTTACAAGGATATTCTGGGAGAATAAGTTCTATCTTCTCCCAAAAGATATGATTAGGCAAATGACTTTCTTATTCCTTTGTCTTTGTGGTATAATCCACACATTTGGCAACACAAGGGCTGAGATCTTCTGAAATAACATATTTGCAGTTTCCTCCCTTGTCTCTCATATTTCTCTTGAAAGCATAAAGACCAGGATTGTACCAGGATTGGACCAGGATTTCTGCCACAGCGCACAGAAATCCTTGCTGGGACCAGGATTTCTGCCACAGATCTATTTCTAAGAAACCAGACATATAGAAATCACAATAGATAGGGAAATTCAATTTTAAAATATTTCCTAAGTACATTTATATACAATCTCTAAATTTTTCATCTTTCTAATTTCATCTATAAATGGCTCTAAAACTTCAGATCTTCCCTTTTTCTCCCAACTCTCACCTAACTCCAAACTCAATTTCCCCACAAAGAAGGAACTACAGTTAGTACATATATGTAAGCTATATAAATTACAACAAAGTAGAATAGTTACAGAAATCATTTCTTCTTTTTTCAGTGGAAACTCTCCCTAATAATGCTTGGGAGCCCAGGTGGTCACTTCTAGTCCCACAGTATTTGTCTCAGCTATGTGGACCTGAGGAATCAGTGTTTAGACCTGGCAATACTGTGTCGCTTGGTAATGGTAGAGCTGGGAGACAGCAGGGTTCCATTCAGGGGTACACCAGGGTGAGGTGGAGGACTGAACTCATGACCTTATGCTTGTCTTCTATAATTTGAGCTACTTCCTCTACCAGAGTCCAAGAAATCTTTGTTAATGTTTTAAAATTGTGTGTGTGTGTGTGTGTGTGTGTTTCAGGGGATGAAGGAGGTTTTTGCCTTACCCATCCATGTTTAAGGCTTATTCCTGGTTCTGGGCCCAGAAATAACTTCTGACATGCTTGCTAGGGATCAAAGCTGAATTGGAACTTACAAGGCAAGCACCTGTGCTATCTCTCTCCACCTTTTATGTTTAAGTATTTACTATGGGATTTTAACTGGAAAGCAATATCCAGTACCTCAACCCATTTTCTGCCCACCTGACCATCTGTTCACATGATTACAGTGTGACTTTTGCCTTTTGTTGCTTACAGAAACATATGAAACATTGAACCCCGTACCTCATTGGAGGGGAGAACAGTTGAGAATAAAAGGAGTTTATCATCCATTCATTAGATGTCATGTCTCCTGGCAATCAAAGAATTTGAGACTTATCTGACAGGTAGACTTTAACAAATGTTTCTTGAGTCAGGAAATTCCTCTTAATGTAGAATGATTTTAAGGACTAGATGAAAACTGTAACAGAAATGTTTATGTATATTTCTAAGTTTGATGAAAGGAGACAAAGTGCACTAAGGAAGACAGCGTGGAGGTGATAACTTAGAATGTGTTAGAATCGCTTTCCTATTGTCAAACGTTATATGCAAAGAGAGACCTCAGTGGAAGTTTAACACTGTCAGATTTTATAGAAACAGCTAATGTGACTCTGCTCCTACTATGGCATTTTGCTGTGGCTGGTGGAGCAGCTCTTTTTCATTAGTGTTTTTTAGTCCCTGCTCTGCTAATACAAAGGCAGGTCTATTTTTATCTCCTGTGCTGTAGCAATTGATATTCAATGGCATACAGCTCACCTTTCAGAGCAACTAAAGGTACTGTTTCTCTTGGGATTATTGGTTTTCTTTTTGCTTCATCTATACTGAACACTGCCATCATCACAACAAGCATATGCTATTTTAATGATAGTTTATATTTATTGGCATTTCCCCTATTAGGTGAGAGAACTCAAAGTGAAGCTCTCGGGTCTCTGGAGAGAAATGCTTTGGTCTCTTCACAGACTAGACCATTACACCCCACAGTCACCTGCCTATTATTCATTCTCTCTGCCCAGAAGATAAAATAACAAGCTTTTCTGTCTATTGCTGTGCAGGTGGGTGTTCTGGAGGTGGCCTGCTGAGAGAACCTGCCCTTTCCTAAAGTAAATGTAGGAGTTTCAGGCAAAGGTCCCAGATCCTTAGAAATTTCACCTCCTCATTTAATAAGGAAAGTGAGGGGTGTGAAAAGAAGGCCACCAGTGGTCTCCTGGGAATGATGTTTCCTCAGAAAGAACAAATGGCTTGAGCTAGGATTCCTTGCCTTCTTTTAACATATGCCACCATCAAGAGTCCAAGAAATACAACATAGGGCATAAGCCAGACAAATATTCAATATCATTTCTGTAAAGATATCTCTCTTGAGAACCCTTCTAGGAATTTGGGTTGATAATCTAGGGAAGAGCACTTTTGCTCCATTAGTTCAACCATTCACTTGAGATGAATAATTTAGCCCCACTAGTTTTGTACTTTCCTCAAAAATAAGAATCAGTTCCTCTCCCTATTCCTGTAAGAGAAATAGGTTAACAGTAAAGACCTTGGAGTATTTGTATGCCTCAGGAAGATTTTTCATATCTCATCAGAATCTGACTTTCAACTTCGGGAAAATGAGACTAAATGATTCTTTGTAAAGGTAGAAGTCAAAGAACACATTGCCAAAATCAATGGTAGTAAATTATGCTCAGGGAAGCTTAAAAAAATAAAGTTCCCACAATGCCTCCAGACATTATGCCTATATATAACATATATACATTTATATGTTAGATATATATATGTGTTTATAAAACATATATAAAATCATCTTTTCATGGCTTATATGGTGTTATCTTTTCTTTTATGTGATATGAAGATTAAATATAGGGAAAAATAAAGAATTTACTGCAAATAAAAATGATAACATGCAGTAGCACTAAATTCCAATGCAGAGAATTTGGCTCCTTTGTAATCTATTATTTAAATATAATAAAATTGAAATTAAATTTAAATATAAAAATATTTATTGTTTGGGGCTGGAGCAATAGCACAGCTGGTAAGGTTCTTGCTTTGCACACAGCCAACCTGGATTTGATGCCTGGTACCTCATATACTCTATTGAGCACTACCTGGAGTGTTCCCAGAGTGTAAATCCAGGTCCCCTGAGCACAGAGAGTGTGACAAAAAAGGAATCTACTCTTCCAATCTATTCTTCCACCTCCATGTTGGAGGACATAGCTGCGAGCTCCCAGCCATCATAACCAGCAACCAGAGAGAGACACTCAGAACCACAGCTGGGCTAGCTCTTATTCTTATTGTCTCTTATTCTTAAACAATAATGGAAGTTAGGACCAGGTCCTTCCCAGGATCTTTCACTTTTATACACTATAATGATCATTCTTCCACACAGCTGAGCCTGGCAAGCTACCCGTGTCTTATTTGATATGCCGAAAACCAACCAGTAACAGTTATAAACCTCATTCCCATGGCCTGAAGGATTGATTTGAGGCTCTATGTGTTCCTGGAGCAAGCAGGAACCTTGGGCTGACCTTGGGCTACACCAGCATGTGAAAAGACATATGGAGAAGTGACTGGTGCCTGCTCAAGCAAATCAATGAACAATGGGAAGACAAGTGATACAAGTGATACTCTTCTAAGAAAATAATATATTTCTTTTCATTTTTATTTTCTAATCCTTAAAATTCATGCGGCATCATTCTTAATTTTTAGATATTTTCACTGTCACTGTATCACTGTCTTCCCATTCATCTTCGATTTGCTCCAGCGGGCACCGGTAACATCTCCATATGACCTGTCTCATGCAAGTAGAGCCCAAGGGAACCTGCTTGCTCCAGGAACATAAAGAGCCTCAAACCATTCCATCAGGTCATGGGAATGAGGTATATAATTGTCACGGGAATCTTGCATATCAAATAAGACACGGGTAGCTTGCCAGGCTCTGCCGTGCGGGTACCATACTCTTGTAGTCATCTCAAAATCCAGCATTTATTATTGCGGCCCCGCGACCAGGCTGTGATAGGCTGGTCTGCTGGATGGAGTTCTAACTAGGGGAAGTCCGGATGTGGAAAATGGAGGTCCTCATGGAGTGGGGGGTTGTCTGGCTTGTTGTGAGGCTCTGCTGGGTTGGCGGGCCAGGGCTAGGAACCTGCCATCCCTCCCGGGCACCTCATGAGTGGATGGGCACAGTGAGAGTCAGTAGCAGCTCTGCTCCATGTCTGTCTCTGGATCAGCATACCTGGGCCGGATAAAAGACTGCAGTAGGGTGGATCTCGCTGAGCAAGGCTGTGATAGGCTGGTCTGCTGGGTGGAGTTCTGATGAGGGGAAAGTCGGATGTGGAAAATGGAGGTCCTCATGGAGTGGGGGTCGTCTGGCTTGTTGTGAGGCTCTGCTGGGGTGGGGGGGCCAGGGCTAGAACCTGCCATCCCTCCCTGGCACCTCATGAGCGGCTGGGCACAGTGAGAGCCAGTAGCAGCTCTGCCCCATGTCTGTCTTTAGATATTTTATGATAATTTATATAGGGTTAGAAGTGTTCAAGTTTCTACTATTGAACTTTATCTATATATAAAGTTCCTGCACACCCCCACCACCAGAGAGCCCATGTGTTTCCCCCACTCCTATGTCACTTCAGCTTTAATATTCCCTCCCTCATGTGTCTCTCCCTATTGCTTACTGATATTTATGGTTTTAGTGTACACTATTGTTACTTCCTCAGTACCAAGCATGTGCTTCTGACTCTCCTCTTATGTTCCCATGTTTTCCAGTCAATCTATTTGTTTGCCTAACACCCCCAAAAGTAAAACTGACAATTTCAAGTCTATTTTCTAGATCTACTTATTATCAATTTAGATCATTAACCCTCGATTTCTTTACATATGAGTGAGATCATCTTTACTTGGCACAATATATCCAAATTCATCCAAGAGGCTGCAAGTTGAAAGCATTAATTTATTTCTAGAGGTTTCACAATATCCTTTTGTGTAAATATACCATAATTCTTTATTCCTCCCTCTGTTTTGGGACATTCCAGTTGCTTCTATATCCTGCAATTGTACTAAGAGCTGCAATGAATATAGTTGTTCATATATTTCGAGTCGATTTTTTGTGTTTGGGGTTAGAGACTTAAAAGTAGAATAACTGCAACATATTGGAGCTTCATTCATTTTTTTTTTGAGAAACCTCCACTTCATTTGCTATAGAAGTTGTACCAGGTGATATTCTCACTAGCAGTGAATTAGTTTCTTTTTACCATCACCCACCATATATATTTTCAATATATGCTGTTCTCAGTGTTGTAAGGTGACATGCCTGTCATTTTCTGTTTCCCTTGAACTAAATGGCAATGAGTAACTTTTAATTGGACTTTTTCTAGAAATGTCTATTCCTCCTTTACCCTTTATTTTGATGAGGATATATATTTTTACTGAGCTTTTTATTTGTTTTAACAAAATACATTTCTTACCAAGTTTGGTTAATAAGTTAGATGCTGTATTTTTAAAATTCCAAAATCATAGCTGAATTAAATAATATTGATACTTAGCAATACTTAACACCATGAGGGCCAGGGCCGCTATTTTCCACATCCAGACTCCCCACTCATCAGAGCTCCATTCAGCATAAGAGCTGATCACAAGCCCAGCTTGTCAGAGACCACTCTACAGCAGTCTTTTTCAAGCCCAGCTCAGGTATGATGATCCAGAGACTCACATGCACGGGGCAGAGCTACTACTGACTCTCCCTTGCAGAGCTGATCATGAGGTGCCTGTGGGGGAAGGTGGGTTGTAGCCATAGCCTGCCACACCTCAGAGCCTCACAAGAAGCTAGAGGAACCCCCGTACCATGAGGGCAACCACTTTCCACATCTGGACTCCCCACTCATAAGAACTTCACCCAGCAGAAGAGCTGATCACAAGCCTGATTCAGGTAGTCGCAAAGCAGCCATGCAGTTCATCATTAAATGCATGAGATTAGGGGTGACTACAAGAGTATTCCATCCATACAGCAGAGCCTGGCAAGCTACCCGTGTTGTATTTGATATGCCAAATACCAGTAACAATTATAGACCTCATTCCCACCACCTGATGGAATGGTTTGAGGCTCTTTATGTTCCTGGAGCAAGCAGATGCCCTTGGGCTACACTAGCATGTGACTACTAGCATGTGTTATGGAGATGTTACTGGTGCCTGCTCGAACAAAGCAATGATAAACAGGAAGACAAGTGATACAAGTAACACTTAACAAATTTTCTGATTATTTCACACATATATTTGATGTGTGAAATCATCTTATATGTCTAATTGATGCAGGAAGCAAAAAATATTTAACTGGTAAAAGAATAACTACCTATAACCTATACAGTCTGTTGTCCTTGCTTGTACATTTCCAGGAACTGAATCTGAACTAAGTGAGACAAAGTCATGTTCCCCTGATTAAAATATACCTAGGATTTCTTGTTGTCTGAAATAAAAGACACTATTATATAAAGCTTTAAAATCACCTATAGAGCTTCTTTGTGATCATCTCCTAGCTAATATTCCAATGTTTTGTAAATTTTTCAATCCTTTTCTTGAAAGAAAAACACAGGCCCCTTTCTTTAAAAAGCTGCATGAAGACACTCACATCTGAAAGCCATTTGGAATTAAAATGTTACAACTCATTTCTAGAACCCTCTTTAACAAGATAGCTGCCTTCTTAGAATCATTTATATTAAGATCTATGTTAAATTATTACATAAATGTTTTATTATTGTAATTATTATATTGTATAATAATATAAATTATATTATATTGCAGTAGTCTTTATTTTTAATGATTTTTATGGGAATAACAAATTGACCCACCAAATCAGCATTGTTTTCTAAACTAGCTTAAAAGATAAAAGTTATTTTAGTTTATAATTCTTTTATCCTATCAAGAACAAAATAACAAACAATACATATTTCTATGATAAAAGATGCAAAGACAATGCAAAGACACTTATTGAATAATCTTTGTTAATTTCCCTATAGATTTCTTCCAAAGTTTAGAAGAACTTGACACATAGCAAAGTAAAAAATTGTACTATCAGCTGTGTTGATGGAACTACTCTTTCTCAATAATAGTATCATCAAAAATTTGAAAAACAGTTTTGAAATTCACCTATTTCCTAAAATACTGACATCATTTGTTCCATAAGCTCATAAAAGTTTTTATTGTATTTCTCATTTAATATATTTATATTTCTCAATTAATATTTTAGTATTTCTCATTGACTATATTTCTCATTAAATATGTATATATGTGTGTGTGTGTGTCCCAAACAAAATCTCTATTAAGATAATTTTCCTCATGTGACATGAGAAACATTTATAGATAAATTATGATGTGAGTAAAAGAGATGGTGTTTAGAAATTGGGCATACTATTACTCTTCTTAGAGTTGTAATAGGCACAGTAAGCTCATGTTAATAATGACTATCAGAATTTCTTTGGTGAGACTTTGCCTCATTACATTTTGTTTTAGGTGGGTGGTTAGTTGGGCCACACCCAGCATTGCTCATGGCTTAGTTCTGGCTCTGCATTCAGGACTCTGCTGGCAGTGTTTGAGGACCAAATGTGGTTCTGGGGAGAGAATCCAGGTTAGTCACATGCAATGCAAGCACCCTACCCAATGTATTCTCTCAAGCCCACATGATATGTTATTTAACAAAAGTGAGCATGTGCAAGTTTTAGGACAATACCTTCAGCTGGCATATTATCAGTGAACTGAGAAAATGAGCATTATTTATCCAAGTAGCATATTTAATAGGTATGGCTGATGCAGTCTGTCTTTCAACAACTTCTGAGAAGGAAGAAAGAAAAAACATTAATATATCAAATATCAAATAGTGATCATTTCTCTTATGCATACTAAGATGTACATAAGAAGTCAAAATGAATAAAAAGTAATCAAGGATATTAGTTATGATAGAGTCCTGAGAGAATGTCTGCTGAGAAATTGAGAATTTCTCTATGGAAGGAAATAACCATGTAAGGGAAAATCTCTCACACATATGGTAAGAGTGAAACCCTGAAGTTAGAGTTTCCTTGGAGTGCACTAAGAGAGAAAAGAGGTCAGTTTCTGCATAGCATTGTGAGAAGGAAGTAAACAGAAATGAGCTGAGAAGTAGCCAGGGTCCTTGGGTTATTTTGAAAGTTATGGGAGCAATTAAAGGGTTGCTGGAAGGAGGGCAACATAATCTGATTTGAGTTCAAAGGGATCATTGACTTCTGAGTCTAGGGTATACATTACTGGGGCAAGCTTGTAAACTCATTGTACAATTCCAAAGAAGACAGGATGGAATAATGATAATGGTGGAATCTAGAAATGATGGTTTAGGATGTAATTTAAGACTAATAACTTAGAATTTATGTACAACTTGAGTATAAAATTTGGAAAAAAAAAAGAAGAGAAGATTCTAGATTTTTAAGATTTTTACCTAAGAAATGTGTTGAGGAAAACTAAGGACAGCAAGCAGGTAGATAAAAAATGAAAGTAAATCATTTGTTTTGGGGTAAAAATGTGAAATTCTTTTTTATGTGTTGAAGTGTAAGTGTAAGAAGGTAATTACTATATGATTGACAGTTCTAGAAAAAGATTCAGATGAGGTATATAAATTTAATAGTCTTCAGACTGAAAATAAGTTGGATATTTTTAAACGGAATTAGATGAACTTCCCTAGGTATAAAATGGAAAGAGAAGCAAAGACCAAACTGAAACATTCATTTAGAACATCAGTAGAGGAACAGGATCTGTCAGAGACTTTGAGAATGAACAACTTCAAGTAGAAATAAAACCAGGACTTTCTTTGGGGGTTGTATCCCAGAAATCATTTTTAAAAGGCAAAAAATTCTATAACAGACTTCTGATATTTCCAAATAAAATGAAGTGAGATCATGCCTGACTGCAGATGACATTTGTTATTAATTCAATAGCAGTTTTAATGGAGTTAGTTATAGAATTGCCTTCATTGAGAATAAACTTTTTATTTTTAAGAAATACATCAAAAAGGAAGGACAGTTCTTTGACTAGTAATTATTTGAGATATATATGTATATTTTATATACAATTACATCAACAAAATTACATATACATACATACATATATAGACATACATACATACATACATACATATATATATATATATATATATATATATATATATCTTTTGTACACAAACTTTCTGAACTTTGGCCACCACCACTCCATCGCTGTCCTTGTCCCTTCTAGTTTGCTTCTTTCCTCACCATAATGATTTTTATTGTCCCTGACTAAATACTCCAACATAATACTCTTTACTAAGACAATTAAATAAGTTGGAATTTAAATGATTGTCACTTGTCTGTTGTCTACATCAGACTGGTGAAGTTGAGAAAAGAAAATACTTCAGCTGAAGTGTAGCCTTGCCAGGACTTGAGACCAGCCCAGGGAGTAAATCTGTAATCTATGGTGGAAACTTGCCACTGCTCACAGCAAAAAACAAAAAAAGTAAATTTCGGGTACTGGAAAACAAGCTGCATAAACCACATGCCAGTGATTTAAGAGATTTGTCTAAGACAAAGGGACAGTGAAAATTGTCTCATCAGGAATCGAGATGGCTGCCAAAAAAGTAACACCTGGTGAGTTTCGTGGCTTAGATCTTCGTAAGAAAAAATCAGGTGCTGTGGAGATGTCAGCTGTTTCTGATTCATTGGCCAGAGGAAGGTGTTCAATAGGACAAGAACTGGCTGAAGATCGTAGCTGTTTCCGTTTCTCTTTGCATATCTACTCTAGTTCTTCAAGATTGATACATTGGTCCCTCTTTGCAAAGCCAAAGAGCCCATATGAAAGAAATTGACCTCCCTGGATTCAACAATCTTCAGTAACCTTTTTCTAAGAAAATATCATATATCTGCAGACTACGTATAACAAACAATACAAAATTAATTACTGAGAATCTGCTTAGGATAGGCTCAAGCAGAGGTAGAGAAAAATTGAAATAATTACAGCCCGGCTTGTGCGGCCGCTTGGGACCTCGTGGTTCATCAGTAAATGCTGGATTTAGAGGTGACTACAAGAGTATGCCACCCCCCCACAGCAGAGCCTGGCAAACCTCCTGTGTTGTATTTGATATGCCAAATACCAGTAACAATTATAGACCTCATTCCCATGACCTGATGGAATGGTTTGAGGCTCTTTATGTTCCTGGAGCGAGCAGATGCCCTTGGGCTCTACTAGCATGAGACAGGTCATATGGAGATGTTACTGGGTGCCCGCTCGAGCAAATCGATGATGAACGGGAAGACAGTGATACAGTCACTTGTCACTTGTCTTCCCATTGTTCATTGATTTGCTCGAGCAGGTGCCAGTAATGTCTCCATTCATTGGGAATGAGGTACATTATTGTTGCTGTTTTGGCATATTGAATATATCACGGGTAACTTTCCAGGCTCTTTCGTGGCTCTGGGTTCATTTCAGGAGGCCCAGTCTTTTTTTGATGTTAGACCATCAACCATTCAGGGCCCACAGGGAAAAGCCCTGGGTATAGACAAGCCTGTCTTGAAATTTAAATGATTACAATTTATATTTTGAAAGCATTACATCACTTCATTGTCCATTATAAAACTGTTTACAATACAGAATTCCTTTAAAGGTACCAAGTATTTCCTTACTGAATGTTTTAGGCTTATAATTTAATAAATTTCAAACCTACTGTTTCTGTCACACATTTTCACACTTCGGGCAAATTCCAGAAAATTAGCATTTTAGTAAAATATGTGTAAATCAATTCAAATTAATTCAGTAGAAAACTTTATTTAAATGAAATGTTCAGTGAAATCTTTAAATCGCAGATTTTTATATATTAATCTTATTAATCATAAATTCCCTTGGCTTTTCCTATTTTAGCCAAATTTTAACTTTAAAGACTTTAAAGTTTCACTTTCTTCATTCTCTTTCCCTTAAAGTTACACTTTTCCTATAGAATTTCTTGAACAATGGATTTACTAATTTTATCCCATAAAGCTGGTCATTCTGTTAGTTATACTTGGTATGTCTTTCTTAGTTGAACCTTAGTGGGGCCCAGTTCAACTTCATGAATATTTATAGAGGACATTCACAGACTTTCGTGTTATACAATGTAGTGAGCAGGACACCAAGAGGTGACATTCTGGACATCATTGATACTCAATGCCAAACCCTTCATTAGTACGGCAAAATGGTGATACGCCCATTCTACTATTTCTAGATCTACTGAAAATCTTCTGTAAATAAAAACTTCTATCATTGGAAGTTTGATGAGGTGAAGATTTTATATACAAAAAGCAGCAAGTTATTCATTTAGCTACATTAATGATGAATTTTTAAAATACACAATAAATTCACTAAACTCTTACACTGAAAATTAATTTTCTTTCTTGATGTTGCTATTAGTGTAATCATGAACTAAAATATAGTTGACAAACTTAGTCCATCATAATTCTTAGGATTTTTTATATAGACAAAGAATATTTTAAATATAAATATATAACCCATTAGAATCTTTTTTTTTTTTTTTTTGCTTTTCGAATCACACCCTGCTGTGCTCAGGGATTACTCCTGATGGTGCTCTGGGGACCATATGGGATGCTGAACCCTTTTGCCAGAGAAATCTCTTTCCTCTCAAAACCAATGAGGCAAATTAATTTTACTAGTAAAAATGATATTACCTGCCATTCAGGAGTAAAACTTTTATTTTCTGCAACACAGAAACCCACAGATCTCCCAGATTCCTGGGAGAAAAGGGATACAAATAAATCTAGAATAAAGGAAGAATTTCAAATCATTTCTTTCTCTTTTGCTACCTATTATTTATTTTCCTTTTCTACTGCTGTTCACTGAACTGATAGTTTCAATGATTCCTTCATAATAACTTCCCTAAACTCTTCCTGGTCAGTGTACTGAATAATTCTGTTTAGCACCTACTCCCTTAGCTTGATTTCCATATTCTGGAAAAGTAAAGATTCATCTTGAACTCTAGCAACCATCTGCCCATCTGGATTATAAATCAGATGACTTGTCATACGCATTTCTTTGGGGAGGAATGAAGTAGCTGTGATTTTTGAGGCTGAGACTATTATGCCGATTTAAATGGGCGAGACCACTTGCCCTGTATTTTTCCGTTATTCTTTCAATAAGAGTACTTTACGTTTTCTTGCAAAACTGAGAAACACTCTCTGGTTGACTGGCACCTTTAGGAAAACCAATATCTCAGTTCAGAGATTCCATTGCTAAGAAATAAGGAAAAAATCTTTACAAAATAAAACAAAACAAACCTAATGCTTGCCTTTATGAGGATGCAGCACATGACTTATTCTCAGTCATGCACAAGCTAAACAGATTTAATTGCCTTTTCGTATGTCAAAACCAGCCTGTCCAGAGGGACACAATAAGAGAAGCTTGTACAGGAGCGTTTTACACTATATCTGTTCCTGGAGCATTGGTGTGCTTATATTTCCAGCGCTGTCAATTAAGCACATTTTTTTCTCCAGCACATATTCATTAAGACACAGTTGTCAATTTCGTCGCCACTGTGTTTTTTATTATATACGTTAGTTCTGGCTGTAGGACAATTTAGAGATGTTTTAAATGGGGAATAAAGAGACCTCTGGTTGGATGATTTTTCTATCACTTATTACATTATACGAGTAAGAAAAAAATGTTTTTATCCCCTAATGGTACTTATACTTGTGTTTGACTTGCTCTTATGCTTTGAAAATCTTTTTTGAATAACAAATTATCATGACAAAACTTACTCAGACACATATTGCTTTATATTTAGTGGCCTTGCATTAAAAATATAATCTTAAATATTATACAATGGGGATGAAAAATGAAGCAAAAGTTCAAAGAATAAAAAAGGATGTATATTCATTAAAAGTTTTGTTCAGACTGTCTGTCTAGATGGCCAGGGTGGTGGGATTCTGAAAGTGTTAAATAAATAGAAAGCAACCAAAAAATATAACAAACTATATCTAAGAATATGTCAGGTGTTGTATGAGCTTATCTTTGAATATAGTTGGTAGATTGTCTTTCAATCACATTACTAAGGACCACATTCTACTCTTAAGAAACAAGAAAGTATAGGGCTAGCTACATAGTTCAGCTGGTAAGGTAATGACCTAGCATACAGCTGGCCCGCCTGTAATTTCTGGCAGTCCATAAGTTCCCCAATTGACACCAGGAATGACCCCTGAGCATAGAGTCAAGAATAAGTCTTAGCATCACTGGTTTAGTCCAAACCACCCCACCTCATAAAGAAAGAAACTTGGAAAAATGTATTTCTCTCTGATGTTTTGTAACTTAAATAGTAGTTCAGAATAAAATTCAACTGTAAACTGGTAAATAAGGAGGCACAAAAGGACAGTGTTATATCAAAAATTAGAAGACATGTACATACACATTTTAAATCCCATGCCATGATTCCTGAGTCATGTACACTAACTCTCATGGCATACTCAAAATGCACCAGTTTCTTTGACTAGGGGGCTAAAATCCCCAACAGAGCTACTTTTACACAATGGGGGAAAAGGACAACACTAAAAAGTTTGGTCTCAGAAAAAAATAGGGAAAATTTATGTAGCTCCAAGGGTGTTTTCTCTATTAGCATCTCAATCGTGACTTTACAGAATAGGCTCCAAGATAGCTAAAAGCATAAAGCAAATTTATTGACAAGTGTTCTTTTCATCAGTATATGTGAAAGAGGTGAGAAGTGAGGAAGAACAGGGAAAAAAGAAGTTAAACTGTGATGTAGTATCAATACAGGTGACAGAACTTATAGCAGCTTCTCAAGATAACATTACTTACACTTGGATAAATGAGGATGGACCTTTTAATCCCAAATTGATAAAGCATTTGAAATGCTCTGTGAAGAGCTTGTGAACTTGGGTAAGGTAACTTTCTTCCACTGAGCCAGTACGCACAAAAGTCAGGGAGACACAGGTTGATTTCTGGATCTCTACCATGGAAATGATGATAGTTATCTCAAAACACGGTTGTGGAAATTAGATGTAAATTAATCTGTTTTAGGCATATTGGTTGGACTCAATAATTTAAATTTACATTATAAAAAATCAAGTTTTGAATTTCATAAAGATTTATGAAAGGTCACTGTCTTCACTGTCACTGTCTTCCCGTTCATCATCGATTTGCTTCGAGCGGGCACCAGTAACATCTCCATATGTTCTGTCTCGTGCAAGTACAGCCCAAGAGCACCTGCTTGCTCCAGGAACATAAAAGAGCCTCAAACCATTCCATCAGGTCATGGGAATGAGGTCTATAATTGTCACTGGTATTTGGCATATCAAATATGACATGGGTAGCTTGCCAGGCACGGGTAGCTTGTGCAGGTAGCATACTCTTGTAGTCATCTCTAAATCCAGCATTTATTGATGAACCACACGACTGCTTGTGGCAGCGCAAGCGCGTGCTGTGTAGGCTGGTCTGCTGGGTGAGTTCTCACGAGGGGGAAGTCCGCCATCAACGATCCAGAGTCAGGGATGCTGTCTCGCTTTTGCCAAGGCCTCGACAATCAGATGGGCTGGACATGCAATGCGATTCTGAGACAACCGCTGGACTAGAGCCATTACTGACTGGATCCCACGGGATGTCAAAAGATCACATAGCCATCCACCTACAAGATGGTCAGACTTCCTCATCAAGACCCTGAATCAATGGTTTGAGGCTCATTGTGTTCCTGAAGCAAGCAGATGCCATTGTGCTACACTGGAAAGTGATAGGGTCAAATGGAAACGTTACTGGAGCCCACTCAAGCAAATTGACGAATAACGGGATGTCAAGTGATCAAGTGATCCCCCACCCTTGTTTTCTCATTGGTGATGTCCAATATTAGCAATGGTATAAAAATTGATTGATCTGATTTGTTACACAAAACAATCACTCAGATCACCTAGGTAAAGACCAATCAGATTGTTTCTTACATGCAACATCCAGATTATATATAAAGATGTCTGCCTCATTCACTTTGCAATAACAAATGTACAATGTGATACAGGTGAAAGGATAGGCAAAGGAAGAATGAAATAGAATAAACTGCCTAGAAATAGACTTACACAAGTATTTTCAGTGAAATAATTATTGGTAAAAAGTATAAAGACAATTTTTAATAAAGAACAATAAAGGGAAAACTGAAGATTCAAATGCAAAACAAAGTAGAAATTAAGGATCAGTATATTACAAACATAGTATAAAATAAATTTAAAAGAACCATAAACCTAAATATTAGATGGGAAACCACTAAAATCTTCAAGGATAACAAAATAGTGATCTAGGTGACTTTGAAAGAGTTGGCCACCCAATGGGGTGACTGACTGGGAGCCTCGGAGCGCCGCACCTACCAAGGAAAACTCTGAGAGACCGGGTCCTATGCAAAAGCAAGGGTTTTATTAATAAGCGAGTATACTCGGGCCCATAGCATGACCCCAAGTGGTCAATGGCTAAGAGCCCCGAGCCCTTCCAGGGAGGATCTTTTAAGAGATAGTTCCTGCCGCTACAGAAAAGCCGGCGCATAAACATCCAATAGATTTAAAATATTATATCAAGGTCTGCGCACAGGCAGCCAATCACTTTGTACCAAGTAACCATCTCCCACCAATCAGTTCATTCTTAATACTTCTTTCTATATTTGGTGCGGCTAGATACACGCGTGGGATTATGGGTCAGCAACGGCTATGCCTATGTGCAGGAATGCAATCCAGGCAATTCAGGCCAGATAGTAGATCCTGGGCGGGGGTCTCATAACCTCTAACAGGAATTTGTTCTGGGCCTTTTGTAGATAACAAAAAGGTTACTTCAAGATGAAAAAGGACACTCAGGCCCTAAATTGGTAACTTTCCATGAGTAGGCCTGCCCTGGTTGGGAAAGGGGGGGGTTTCTGCCTTCTTTCAACTTTGTATGTTCTGGTTATTTTTATATTTAAGATAATAAATACAATCCAAGACAAAAAACATAGATTAGACAACAATAGAGTTTAAAATGTCTTCTATATGATATATAATATTAAAAAAATAAAAAAAAACCCACCTGGTAGGAAAATATATTTGAAAATTATACAAGAAAGTGATAGTATCCAATTTAAAAATGGGGTTTATTAAAAGCTTAACAATTATCCTTTAAGCACCTCCAGGGCCTAGGCCTAAGCACATAATATTAACAAGTTCTGAGCACCAAAAATTTAGAAAAATTAAAATGTTAAAAAGGGTCAGCATGTAAAAGAAAAAATGTCAGTTATAGAAGGACCAATAATCTGACCAAACACTTTACCAAATAAATTTAAATAAAGTGTATCGATAGGAAATAAACCGTGAAAAATTATCATCATAGATAGGAAAAGCAAGCCAAACCAAAAACGGGACATCAACTTAAAAACTATTAGATTTCCTAAAATCTAGAACACTGTCAATACCAAATGCTAAAGAGCATGTAAGGTAGTGGAAGCTTTTTATTTGTTGTTAGGAATGCAAACTTACATAAACAATTTAAAAATACAGTTTTGTAGTTTCCTGTAAAACTAAAAGTACACAAATCATTAGGTTCCTAGGTATTTATTAAAGTTGAAAGATGTTTTCTATGAAAATCTGTACATAAATATCATTGAAACTTTATAACAAAATAAAAACCTTGTAAGCAATAAATATATTTTAATACATTGGTGAATAAACTGAGAAAGATACAGAATAAAAATAATCATAAACAACAAGAAAAATGAGAGGACACAGAAAAACCTTAAGTGCATACTGCTAAGTTAAAGAAGACAATATAAAAGCCAACTGACCATGTAATTTCAACATCATGTCATTCCAGAAAGGAAAAATACCTAAAAATGCAGTAAACATTTCAGTGGTTCTGATAGTTTAGCGAGGGGGTGGGGGGGAATGGCAATAAAATTGGTGGAGCACAGGAGCTGTAAATGATCGTGAAACTATTATGTATGTGTTAAGATGATTGAAGCATGTTGCTAACCATTGAACCATTGTATCTTGCCCCAAATTCAGGCTTCAAAACCTAGATTGCTGGAGAAAAAGCTTTGTGTAGCATATTATATTATAAGGGTCATGAGTATAATTAGTGTTTTTATATAAAAGGTATCTGGTTGCTTCCTCCTCCATTCTACCAGGTGAGGTGATAAGGAGAAAAGAGTCATTCATGAATCAGAAAGAGGGACTTCACCGGATACCAGATATTTCAATGTGACTTTGTCTTGTTACGCAATTCTAGAATAATTTGCTTGTAAATAACTCAATTTGTGGCAATATGCTATAGATGTTTGTCATCAATTTTCAACTATAGTGTTGAACATAAGAATAGGGGAGGGACCGGAGCAATAGCACAGCGGGCAGGACATTTGCATTGCATGCTGCGACCTGGGTTTGATCCCGGCACCCCAAGTGGTCCCCTGATCACAGCTGGGAGTAATTCCTGAGTGCAGAGCCAGGGGGTAACTCCTGGGCATTGCTGGGTGAAACCAATAATGCAAAAAAAAAAAAAGGATTAGGGTTTAGTTAATAGCATCAATATTGATTCATTGATTATGAAAATGTTCCAGTCAAATGCAAGACAATAGTACTATAAACTGAAAGAGGAGAGAATATAAAACTTGTGTCAACTGCATACTGTTATAAAATTTTGATCACTCTGAATAAAAATTATGATTGAATTTCAGGCAGTGTTCAAACCAATCCCTTCCTTAGTGTCCCTCCACCAATGTCCCCACTTTCTCTCCCATACACCAGCCTGTATCGATGACAGTACTTTAAAAAAAATAAATTATTGGCTTTGTGGTTTATAGAAATTATTATTGATAGGGTTTCATAAACACCACTTTACCACTTTTCCACATACACTCCTCCTGGTTGAAGGCTTCTCTTTACCTTTCTCTGTCCTATTTTACTAACTTATCTCCCATCACACCCCTGCAGCAAGCTTCTTTCTGAGGACCAGTTTTCATACTCTTCATATCTATTGCCTTTGAGTATTTGTTATTATTCTACTATGTTTCTCTATACTCTGACTAAGAAAGAGATCATGTATTATGTTAGTTTTTCTTCCTTTGACAAACTTTACTCAGCAAGGTACTATCAAATGCACACTTTCTGCTTAATGTTTCTGTAGATGTAAACTATTAAAATAATTCATAAGGGACTGGGGCGATAGCACTGCAGGTAGTGTGTTTGCCCTGCCCAAAGCCAATCGGAATTTATTCCTGGGCATCCCATATGGTCTCTTGAACACCACCAAGAGTTATTACAGAGTATAGAGCAAGGGAGTAGTCCCTGAGTATTGGGTGTGACCCATAAAGTCAAAATATATCACTATCACTATCTTCCCGTTCATCATCTATTTGCTTGAGCGGGCACCAGTAATATCTCCATATGTCCTGTCTTGTTGCAGGACTCCTTTAAGGGCTGCTGCATTAGCACACTAAAGGGCCTAGGTGAGGTGCAGGGAGGGATTATCTAAGGGACATTTAACACTCCCTGCTTTCCATAACAATGGGAGGAAGGTCTGAGTTGAAGGGATATAAACTAGCCGGTTTTCACTCTCTCACTCTCGCGCTTCTTTGGGGGCTGTGCTCGCTGTGAGTGGTCGCCCTGCTTGGAAGTGTTCTTCTCCTTTCCCAAAGCCTTTGCACGTGGTGGTCGCCATCTTGGCCTACACGTGGCTGGGGTTCCTAGCCTGGAATCCTAAGCATCGGGTTTTTCCTTTTTGCTGATTTGTATGCCTGAACCTGTGATAAGTAAAGTCTTTTTAAAACCTCACCGGATCCCTGAGTGCTCATCCATTCCTCGCCGGCCGGAGGTAGAAGGGAACTTCGCTTCCCGGCACTGTCGGGGACCCGGCGGTGCGCCCCGACATTTGGCGTCCCCTTGTGCGGGCAACCACGAACATCGTCTGGTCTAATTATCATCGGACAGAGATCATTTGCCTCCGAACCGTGAGTAAAATGATGGATATCTCATGGTATAGATACATTGTATCTTTTATTGGCTCGGAACCATACATAGCCCAGTCTATAAAGTTCCTTTCTGAGAACTACTTTATCTTTTCACAAATCATCTGGGTCCTTGCGATTTTTAAACTGTACCTTTGCGTAAGGACAATGTTTAATAGAGAGAGGGAGGAAAGTAATAAATTGAATGCAATCTTAAGGGACGAGATTTACTCAGCGATTGAAGAAATAAGTGAGGATCATAAAGCTACAGGTAGACTGGTCTTAAAGCTTGAGGACAGAATTATTAAACAGAGTTTAAAATTTGAAAAGAAATTAGAAGAACAGGAAAGTAAAATTATTAACCAGATTTTAAAATTTGAGGAAAAATTAGAAGAACAGGATTTAAAATTCAAGGAAAAAATTAGAAGAACAGGATTTAAAAATTCAAGGAAAAAATTAGAAGAACAGGATTTAAAATTCAAGGAAAAATTAGAAGAACAGGGAAAGTAAAATTATTAAACAGGATTTAAAATTTGAAGTAAAGTTTGAAGAGCAGAAGAAGGATATCGATAAAATCAGCATTATCTTAGAGGAAGAAATTGACAGACAGAGAGATAGAATAGATGGACAGAAAGAGGAGGTTTGGAAGTTACACATAAGATTGAAAGAACAAAAGGAAGAAACATATAGGAAACTTGAAAACTTAAACCAAGAAATGGATGTGTTACGCAGGGAGATTTCTGATTTCATAACTTATCAATCAGGACCTAGCGCATACCCAATACTGAGGCGTGAACCAACTAAAAGCCGTTCACAAACACGCCCCAAAACTGTAGACTTGAAAAAGGTGTATACATTCCCAGCAAAAAAATTTAAAAAAGAATTCTAATGTGGCTGATAACTTAGAGGAGGAACAGGAAAACCCAGAGGAGGCAAATTCCCAAGCTGAAAATCTCCCCAGAGTTAATACCCTCAATGGGGTAGATGTTCCTCTGCCAGATACTACAAGCTCTGATGAGGAAGAAGGGGAGAAACAGATTAGCTCGAGTCAAAGAGCAAAGCCCAGCAATCTTTCTCATGACCAATCTAAAGATAAAGTAAAAACCGATTCATGAAGACTTAAAAAATTGAGGCAATAACCCCGTTTAGGAAGGCTTGCGACAGGTTTGGAATATCAAGTCCTTATACTTTAAAATATTTAGCTGATTGGAGCGAAAGTAGTCAGTGGGTATTGGGAGACTTTGAAACGGTAGCCGATACTTGTCTAAACAAATCACAGTACATGCAATGGCATATGTGGTATGCAGATGGGGTTAACCAGAATATTGACACTTTAAGAGAAAAGGAATCAGGCCATACTATAACTTTTGCCATGCTAAAAGGTGAAGGTGAATGGAAAAACAAAGCAAAACAAGCGACATTACCTGAACCTATTTTAAAATTCGTTCGGGAGACAGCATTAAAGGCGTGGGGAAAGAGTAGGTTCCGACCCAGAATTTCTAGGTAGCTATACAAAAATTTACCAGGGTCGTGATGAACCATACTTTGATTTTGTTGGGAGATTATGTGAAACAATCCAAAGACAGGTTCAAGACCCAACCACTCAAGAAATCCTAAAACTAAACTTAGCATATGAGAATGCTAATCAAAAATGTCGAGCATTACTATATGGTATTAGGGAAAAGACTGACCTCATGGGGTATCTAAAGGCCTGTAGAAATGTCGGTTTAACCTCCCATAAAACACAGGATGATATAGAGGCTTTATCCCATACAGCAGGAGGATCAGGAGAGGGATGAAATGTCAGACAGCTCTAGGGAGAGAAACAAGTCAGACAGCTCTAGGGAGAGAAACAAGTCAGACAGCTCTAGGGGGGAGAAACAATAAACTTCAAAGGATAAACAATAATCGGAGAAACTATTCTAATAATCGCAGCCCCCCCCTCGAAGGGCCCCACCTGGACCATGCCCAAGGTGCAGAAAAGGAAAACATTGGGCCAGAGACTGTCGGTCTTGGAGGCGAGAGTCAGCCTCAGGCTTCATCTGGACAGATAACCTGCTTTATCTGCGGAAAGAAGGGACACACCCGTAGAGATTGCCCATCTTCTACAATTATCAATACAGGGCAACATTCTAATAATCCCTTTATAGGAAATGTTACATGGGCCCCCTCCCAGGTTCCACAAGCTCCGCAGGCTCAAATAACATCTATGCCTCCCCCCTAATGCGGGAAACTGGGTGGGGGGCCAGCCCCAGGCCCAGCTGAATCCAGGGGCACCTCTCCTTCATTCCACCTGCCCAATATCCTCCGAATCAGAATCCACAGAATTACAGTCAATAAATGCTCTCTGGCCTACCCCCATCAGGCAGTGGCAGTCTCGACATTCTCTGCCCCAAGACTGTCACAATATACCCAAGTCAAGACCCCTACATGCTAAAAAAACAGGGATAAAAGGACCTGCTCCCCAGGTAGTATGGGTTTAATTCAGGGGAGCGATTGGCTGAAATTTAAGGGAATTATGGTGCATTTCGGACTTCTGGATCCTGAATCTCATGGAGAGATAATACTGTCAATATCTGTGCCAACTAAATGGACTTTTAAAAAAGGGGAACCACTTGCTAAACTATTATTATTTTTTGAGGATCCGTGTAGTCAGTCCGAACACCCTACAGCTGGTGGCTTAAACAGTACCAACCATTCTGCCAACTTCATTGTTGGTTATGCAGCCACACAGAACCAAGCCCACCAGCCACCTGCTAACTATCTAGTTGGGTACACTGCCAGAATTTCTCAGGCCAAGCGGCCGGTTATACCCATCGAAATTTATAAAAGGAAATTCAAAGGCATGTTGGATACAGGGGCAGACATATCCATAATCTCCACCAAGTATTGGCCCTCTAACTGGGCCCTAAAGAAAGTGTCCCATAGCCTGAGCGGGGTAGGCAATATCTCCCTCCTCTCTTCTCCGACAGAGTGCCAGGTGGCTGCCGTGTATTGGCCCTGAAGGGAATGTAGCCATGGTCCAGCCTTATATAGCCCCTATGCCTTTAACTTTATGGGGTCGAGACATGCTGGAGCAGTGGGGGGCAGTAATCCACATACCTCGTCCAATTCCCGTCGAGCACCAATTCCAGCTCTCCATAATAAGCCCTAACACCGGAGTAACCCTTTTTTAATTGGGGCCGCTGTGGTTAAGCGCCCACTACCTATCCGCATTCAGTGGAAGTCTGACAAACCTATATGGACACCACAGTGGCCCCTCAATACCAAAAAGTTAGAGGCGCTAACAAATCTAGTGGAAGAACAGCTGAAATTAGGACATATTGAGGGAAACGTTTTCCAGAATGGAATTCTCCTGTTTTTGTAATACAGAAAAAATCAGGCAAATGGCGTTTGCTGATTGACTTAAGGAATGTAAATTCTACTATGGTCCCCCATGGGAGCCCTACAACCTGGGCTCCCCTCTCCAGCAGCTATTCCTAAGGATTGGCCGCTAATTATCATAGATTTAAAAGACTGCTTTTTACAGCATACCTATCCACCCAGATGATCGGAAAAGGTTTGCATTTTCAGTCCCTTCCATTAATCATAAAGGTCCTTTACGTAGGTTTCAGTGGACAGTATTGCCCCAAGGAATGACTAATTCACCTACGATGTGTCAACACTTTGTTGATGAGGTTTTGCGACCCATTCGTGCTAAATTTCCTGGTGCATACATCATCCACTACATGGATGATATCCTGCTAGCTTGTGATAATTCCAGAGATCTCCAGAATTTATATAATGATGTAATGACAGTTTTACCAGAGGCTGGCTTACAAGTAGCTCCGGAGAAAATACAGATGCAGCCTCCATATGAATATTTGGGCTATGCTCTTGACCGCACTACAGTGCGTCCTCAAAAGATCTCCATTAGTCAGAAAAGGCTCAAAACCTTGAATGATTTTTCCAAAAACTGCTGGGGGATATCAACTGGGTGCGCCCCCTCCCTTGGTATTCCTAACTGTGAGCTCAGTAACCTGTTCCGCACCCTTGAAGGTGATCCTGCTCCTAAATAGCCCAAGGCAGCTAACTCCTAAAGCTCAGAAGGAATTAGATTTTTTCATGAATCGGCTTCAAAAATCTTACCTCTCCAGATTTAATCCCGGAGAAAAGGTATGGTTCTTGGTCTTCAACACTCCCGAGTCTCCAACTGCTGCTATAGCCCAATTATCTGGACCGTTAGAATGGGTTTACTTACATAACAAGCAGAATCGTACTGCTACACCTTACCTTGAGATGATAGCTAACCTTATAATTAAGGGAAGATCAAGAACCCAAGTATTACTTGGACATGATCCCCATGTAATTGTACTACCTGACCCTAAAAAAGAAATTGAAGCTGTTTTTACCACTCAGTGAAATCCTTCAGAGAGCTTTTAGCAGATTTTTCAGGAGAAATATCTTATCATTACCCAGCTGGAAAAACCTGGGAATTTCTGAAAAGGACACCTTTTATAATTTCCACCATTGTCCGCTCCTCTCCCATTCCTGATGCTCCAGTGTATTATATTGATGGCTCCTCATCAGGAAGGGGTGGAATTACAGGTCCTTCGTTGACCACTACTGTGCATACAAATTATAAATCTGCCCAACAAGTGGAACTCGCCACCCTGATACATTTACTATCCCATGTATCTGGCCCATGTAATGTGGTGAGTGATTCTGCATATGTAGTTGGTTTATTTCCTGGAATTGTCACTGCTTCTTTAAATGCCCATAATCCTATAATTCAGGAGCTGCTCCATAAACTACAAGATCTCCTCCGAAATAGAACATTCCCTATATACATCTCCCACATCCGTTCTCACAGCCGACTCCCCGGGCCAATGGTTCGAGGAAGCGAAGCAGCAGATCTCTTGGCAGCACCAGTATTTAAATCAGCTGAGGAAGAGCACCAGACTCTACATACAAATGCCCGCCGCCTTCATGTACACCATGGCATCCCATGGAGACAAGCTAGACAAATTGTCCGCAACTGTCCTGTCTGTGCTCCTTTACATTGTACATCTCATGTAGCAGGAGCAAATCCTCGAGGTTTACAGACAAACCAATTGTGGCAGATGGATATAACTCATACTAACTTATTTCCCAACAAACCTTTCCTTCATGTGGTCATCGATACATATTCCCGGTTCATATGGGCTGTTCCTATGACGTCTGAAAGAGCTAAATCTGTTTGTTCATTTTTACTCCAGTGCTTCTCCGTCATGGGTATTCCCCCATACCATAAAAACAGACAATGGTCCTGCTTACACCAGCAAAACCTTCAAATCCTTTTTGCGAGGAATGGCAGATCAAACATATTACAGGAATTCCATATAATCCACAAGGACAAGGAATAGTTGAACGTGCCCACAGAACACTTAAAACTCAGCTATTAAAGCAACGAAAAACAAGCATGCCTCCAATGGATTCTTTATCTTTAACATTATTCACCTTAAACTTCTTAAATATACCTCAAGGAGATCCCTATACCGCGGCTGAACGTCACTTTCAAGAAGATATGCAAACTCAAAAAACAGTCAATTCACCTATCTGGGTGAAAATTGATGATAAATGGATTGCAGGTCACCTCCTCATTCGGGGGAAGAGGCTATGCTTTCATTTCTACAGACGATAACCCTGCCAAGAAACTCTGGGTCCCTCTGCGACTTGTTAAGACTAGAATTCTCCAAGAATCAGAAAACAACTAATTCTTTCAATATAAAGTCTTAAATTTTAAATTGCAAGTTGCTGTTTAAACTTCCTGGATTGGTTCCTTTTAATAATGATCTTGTTTTGCAGTCTGTGATCATGGTTCATGTCTAATATCTTGCCTTACAGCCTAAATATTTTCTTTCTTAAAAAAAAAAAAAAAAAAAAAAGGGTGGAAAAATGGGTGGACTCTGATCACAGTGCTCATTACAAAAATGTTTGCTAAATCAATAAAAAATTGTTTTTCTAATGATTCTGTTCACAGGATGAGATATTCGAATCCAGTAAACCTGCGCTACAGTGCTCAATACTCCGAGACTCCTAAAACAGTGCTCGCTAAAAAATTTAATAATTTGCAAAAACTAATTTTTTCCCAATGCTCTATTCACAGGAAAAGACACTTTCTCACCATCATTTGCCGGCTTTATATTTATGAAGCGCTTGACTCGTTACCATTTATCACCCTAAATGGGTCACATATACAGCTGTAAGATATTGATCGATCAAATGTATGTGCGCGTGTGTGTGCATGTGGTGGCCACCATTATGTTTGTGATTAATGTTGTGTCTATGTTATGTCTCAACTACTACCTTCTCAATTTCTGACCACTACAAACCTCTATTACATTCATCAACTCCACTGCTGATCCACTAGATTTATCAATTTTAAAATCATCAATTCTCATACTTATTTCCCTGCTCCACCCATGTTGGAGCTTCTTTATGTTCTTCTCTCCATCCCAGACTTGAATCCCTACAAAGCCTTAAAATCTCTACTTGTGATTAACCTCGAAAAGTGTTTTTGTCTCGCCCTAAGCTACAGGTACAGTTACCGGTGCCAATGTTCCCTTGCTGAAGAAGCCCTGCAAGACGCCCACACCGATGTTCCAGACACCTGCTCCAGCGCTCAAGACTCCTGTTCCAGAGTTCAAGATACCACACCGATGTTCCAGACACCTGTTCCAGCACTCAAGACTCCTGTTCCAGAATTCGAGATACTTGTTCCAGTGTTCCTGAGACCTGATCCAGTGTTCCTGACAATTTAACGAGTTCCTGATCGCTGCTCTCCAGAGACTCATACTCATATGATCACCGCTATTGCTGTTCCAGAAGTAGCCCCACAGACTTTACACAAAATATAGCAAATTGACTCTCACAAATTATGGACGAGTGCAAACGATAGTCCGTTATAATCAGACAGCTAAAAACACTTTGTCTTGAACTTTGCTTTGGGTCCAAAAACAAGTTAGGATCCTAAAGTAACATGTATTATCATTTTGTAATTCGAATTGTTTTTTCTTATCTTAATTTTCTGTACATTACTAAATATTTCTTACCTTTTTCAATTTTTTATTAGTAAACTAATCAGGGGGAGTTGTTGCAGGACTCCTTTAAGGGCTGCTGCATTAGCACACTAAAGGGCCTAGGTGAGGTGCAGGGGAGGGATTATCTAAGGACATTTAACACTCCCTGCTTTCCATAACAATGGGAGGAAGGTCTGAGTTGAAGGGATATAAACTAGCCGGTTTTCACTCTCTCTCGCGCTTCTTTGGGGGCTGTGCTCGCTGTGAGTGGTCGCCCTGCTTGGAAGTGTTCTTCCTCCTTTCCCAAAGCCTTTGCACGTGGTGGTCGCCATCTTGGCCTACACGTGGCTGGGGTTCTAGCCTGGAATCCTAAGCATCGGGTTTTTCCTTTTGCTGATTTGTATGCCTGAACCTGTGATAAGTAAAGTCTTTTTTAAAACCTCATCGGATCCCTGAGTGCTCATCCATTCCTCGCCGGCCCGGAGGTAGAAGGGAACTTCGCTTCCCGGCACTGTCGGGGACCCGGCGGTGCGCGCCACGACACTGTCTCATGCTAGTAGATCCCAAGGCATCTACTTGCTCCAAGAATAAAAAGAGCCTCAAACCATTATATTAGGTCATGGGAATGACCTAATATAATTGTTACTGGTATTTGCCATATCAAAATCACGACACGGGCAGCTTGCCAGGCTTTCCATGCAGGTGACATACTCTTGTAATCACCTCTAAATACAGCATTTATTGATGAACCGTGCGCATGAGCTGGGTTATGATAGGCTCGTCTGCTGAATGGAGTTCTGACCAGAGGGAAGTCGGATGTGGAAAATGGCGGCCCTCATGGAGTGTGTGTGTGTGTGTGTGGGGGGGAGGTGTCTGGCTTGTTGTGACACTCTCTGCTGGGATGGCGGGCCAGGGCTAGAACCCGCCATCCCTCCCAGGCACCTCATGAGCAGCTGGGCACAGGAAGAGCAAGTAGCAGTTCTGCCCCATGTCTGTGAGGTCTCTGGATCAGCATACCTAGGCCAGATTGAAAAAAACAAAAACAAAACTGCTGCAGGGTGGGTGTCCGATAATCCGGGCTGTGATAGGCTAGTCTGCTGGGTGGAGTACGGCGAGAGGAAATCCGGATGTGGAATTTTCCACATCCCGATGAAGTGATACTGGGCTAAATTTAAAACTTTTTTTCTGGTATCCCTTCGGTGGTAGTATGGCCTAATCTTACATATTACCACAACCCCTATCCTTGATAAAAGGCAAGCCAATACCAGCAACAGAAAACATTTAAAAAAAAACAAACAGGGGCCAGAGTGATAGTGCAGGGGGCAGGGTGTTTGCCTTCGCGTGCAGCCTGGGTTCGATCCCAGGCATCCCATGTGGTCCCCAAGTACGGCCAGAAGTGGTTCCTGAGTGCAGAGCCAGGACTTACCCCTGAGCATCGCTGGGTGGGCCAAAAAAGCAAAAATAAATAAATAAATAAATAAATAAATAAATAAATAAATAAATAAATAAATAAAGACGTTCAGGTGAGCATTACTTTAATGACAAAAACCGAATCAAGCGGAATGTCAATGAGCTCTGACATATGCACACGATGGACTCCACACACAATCCTGAAATATACTCAGGGCATGTCTCTCCACGGCAAGGCGCTGCTCCTCCCGGGCCAAGGACCTCTGGTGCCTGGTCGGGCCGGCAGCCAGGCTCACGCGCGGCATGCGTGCCGCGGGCCTCCCGGGACTTGCCGAAATATAAAATAAAATAAAAATAAATAATTTATGAATTAAAGGAATTAATTTGTCTATTTTTAACAAGAAAAAGTTTTATGTTCAAGATGACCATTTAAGTCATAAAATGCTGGTCTTCATTTGTAGAAGTAACTAGAATTTACTCTTATATCTCTGTGTTGAATTTGTTGAAGACCGTGGGTTTTGTTTCTTAGTCTTTGTTTTAAAATTTGAGATTGGTATTGGTGAACTAAACCTTCAGAGATTTTTATTCTATAAAGGCAGGGATTCAATATTGGTTAATAGGATGCTGTGACTTCCTTTTAATTAGTCAAAATTCTGTATTTTATGAAAAAGGATTACTTATTTCCACAATTTGGTGTATGGCTTGGGGAAGGTCTACTCTGTTTGTTCCCTGTAGCTCTGAAAAGATCCTTATGAGATGATTACTGCAGGTGTGTGCATGGAAGCATCCCAACTTATAAACACAGTTGGCAGTTTCTTACTCATTACAATTGTATAGCTGATTTACACGTGAGCCAAGATTTTTTTTCAGGGCAGACAAAGAGGGACTACTTTGTCAATCACTCAGAAAATATTATAAGATTCTTTGGGGCATTGATCTTTTTCCCCTGCTGAGCTATTAGTAGCTTGTCTTCTAAGCTATTTTGCTAAATGCTTTGCTCCTATCAGTTTATTCATATAGAAATAAAAAAACTAATTTTGCTACCTAGCCATACTGAAAAAGAATGAAAATCACTATACATATATACGCATCATATAAATACATATTATATATATACATATATATAAATTGCCATGTATATATGCACATAGATAAACATATATATGAGTATATTTTGTTAACCAAATCACAAGCTACTGAAACTGGTCTGCTACATTTGATAAGATTGAAAATAATTTTCCTTTCTCAGTAACCTGAAGAAAAATTAGGGAATAAGAAAATAATTTTGCTACCTAGCCATACTGAAAAAGAATGAAAATCACTATACACATATAAATACATATTATATATACATATATATAAATCGCCATGTATATATGCACATAGATACACATATATATGTGAGTATATTGTTTTAACCAAATCACATGCTGCTGAAACTTGTCTGCTACATTTGATAAGATTGAACAATAGTTTTCCTTTCTCAGTCACCTGGAGAAAAATTAGGGAATATTTAAAGTAATGCCTCCTCTCCATAGCAATAAGAGTTCTAATAAAAATGTCCGTTAAGTGCATCCGTGTAGTGGATAAAATGATTAAATTATAATGATGAAAACAATGTATAAATAAATATTTTATTTTATTATGAATACATATTGTTAAATTTTATATCACTTAAAATTTATCACTTTTGATCTTAAAATAAAGTTTCATTATTTTGTGCATCAGAGATTGATACTGTCTGATTATACGACTTGCCACAGTAAAATGAAATAAGAATTTAAATCAAGATTTAAAATCAAATCTATTTTTTGGGTGTCAAAAATTATTTGTACATTAGCTAACATAAATAATTCATATAACTTCCATAAAAATAGTTAATAGCCCATCTGTACTTACAGTGATACCTTACATGCAAGCATTTGGCATGGGTTAGAAATATCTCCTATTCATAAATATTTTCTTTTTGTTTGAACTGTTTTTTGAGCCATACCCAGCTGGGCTTAGGACTTATTCCCTTGCTCTGCACTCAGGGATCACTCAGACCATCTTGGTGCCAGAGATTGAACTTGGGTTGGTTGAATGCAAGGCAAATAAATCCCTACCCTATCTACTAATGTCCCAACCCCTACTGCTAAGAATTTTCTCTTGAAGAAATTTTCTCTCAAAGAAATCTGTGATAGAGAGATAGCACATCAGAGAAGGTGCTTGCCTTAAATGATGTTGATGGAGTCAGCAACCTAGATGATTGCCTAAGCATCACAAGAAGTGATCCCTGAGCACAGAAACAGGATTAATTCCTGAGCACAAATAGTAATCCCTGCCCCCATATTTTAAAAAAAGAAACTATAAAATAAATTTTGTATCAATCCCACAGAAACCTAATAAGTACTATTACAGACTAAAGGGCAATTTTGATGATTTTGGGTGCATATTTTCTCTCTCGGATATCTTGGGTTGATTTTTCTTTAGTGTGTCTGTTCAAAAGTCAGTTCTAACCACTACACAAAACACTAAACAAAACAAGATTTCATCTGGTGTATCAGAAAAGCACCATCAAATTGACATTATAAAATTATCATTATAATTATAGTTAGGTTTTTTTTGTTATAATCCCTGGTATTTTTAATGTTATTTTATCATTTCAAGTTCAGATTTCCCACTCTATGTTGTCTGGTAGGTAAGAAATCATAAATCAATACCTTGTTGGTTTAATATTCTGACTCTACCATCCTAAAAATAAATGCATCTAGTGCTTGTAAAATATTGAACTATCTCTCAAAATAAACACTTTGTCTCAAATACTCTTATTTCAATGTATGACCAAGCAATTCTTTTAAGTAAAGATTGCTAATTGATCTAGAAATTGGTAAGCTTCATAGTTGTAAAGGATTAGTATAAGACTAGTTTTTTGACTAATTTTAAAAATACAGCTCTTTATTTTAAGATAATGGACTGAGCATACATGGTCGAACATATAGTGAAATTAATAAAGTAATAACTCCACGTAAAAGCAGTTTCAAATATTTGTTTTGTAAAAGCTAAAACAACACGTAGAAAACTCTCTAATGGTAGGATTCTGATAAATACTAACACATTTAGGGCAAAATCCAGCAGATGTCTACTCCTCAAAATTTCAGGGTATGATAGTCAATGTTCTGCCCATTGGTAAGTATAATTCTTCAGGTGTCTATTTAGAGATGTGCAGAATAATATTGGTGTTTGACTAATTCATATTAAGGTCTGCAAGTTTGCACAGATACTTGAAGAAGGTCTGAAATTTACACTGATTTACTTATTCAGAAGTAACCATCAAATGCTAATAAACACCCAGTAACATTCTAAGTACTAGAGAAATAACAATGGACAAAAGACAAAAGTGCATACATTCATGAAATGTGATGAGACAGATAAATTCAGAAAATGGATAAAATGTCAGAATTTGGTGTTTTAAAGGAAAAATAAAGAAGAAAAGAGAGTGTGCAGAAGGAGCTAGTTTGTTTTGTTTAGTGTTCTCCTAGGGGGTCCTCAAGAGATGATGGTTATTGTACAAATACCTGAACGGTGAGACTAGAACAAAGTGATATCTTGACAGAAAAACATAAAAAAAAGGGAAAGAAATATCAGGCGGGGGCAAAAGTCCCTAAAATTATGCCTCACTCTTTAACAAAAAAATAGAGAGAGAGAACTGGAGAGATAGTAAACAGTTAAAGTACTTGTCTAGCAGTGAGGTGAATCAATCAGTAGCACCACAGTCTACTGTGAGGTTCAATCAGTAGCACTACATACAGTCTACTGAGCACACTCCAGGGATCACTCATTATCACAGAGCCAGAAATAGTACTTGATGTGAGATTCCAGAGCTGAGCCAAATCAGTAGGCCCAGTCACAGGGTCCAGAACTCTGTGTCTTCTCAGTATGGGTATGAGGCTGAGTGCCTGCCCTGTTGTAAGGTCCAGTGTTCCCCCCTCAAACCTAATTCTATCGGTATATAAATGGGTCAGCATAGATGCCATGCTGTTGAGTAATTCCAGTTCATAGCTCCTAATTGAATAGCTCTAAATTCCACAATACTGAGAGTCAGTTGGAGCACCAAAAAAATCAAATAGGGGCCGGAGCGATAGCCCAGCGGGTAGGGTGTTTGCCTTGCACGCGCGGCCTGTGCCGCCCGGGTTCGATCCCCGGCATCCCATATGGTCCCCCCGAGCACTGCCAGGAGTAATTCCTGAGTGCAAAGCCAGGAGTAACCCCTGAGCGTCGGGTGTGACCCAAAAAGAAAAAAAAAAAAAAAAAATCAAATAGGAATTGGTATAGAAGCCCACTAAACTCAATGAATGGGGGCAATAGCACAGAAGGCTGAGCTAGCCCAGAAAAACTCAGTAAATCCTCAATGACTCTAATAATACCATTATGAGATAGATGTTATAAAACAAGCGATATAAAGGGAATTACTTTGTGCCTGCTCAAAGGGCAGATAGGGGTGGGTAACCAGGGACATTAGTGGAGGGATGTCACATTAATGTTAGAATAGAATTGGTGTTAGAATACCAGTAGTAACTGTATTATGTAAAACTGTGTAAATCACAGTATTTAAATAAAATTTTAAGCATAAAAATGAATAATACTTGAACAAACCAAATATGGTCCAAAACTCCCCTTTTAAAAAAGAGGAAAAAATAGAAATATATATTTGTTTCCACAAAAAGTATAGGCAAATATTGGGAGGTATAAAGGGGTAAGGCAAGGCTCTATTTTGTGAAACCATGATAGGTATTGGAAAAAACTTGCTTTTTTTTGCATGAGTATGCAAACATTGACTATACATAAAATGGGTAATGATAAATGAATGATCTGTATAATCAACTATCAGATCACCTCTCTCACCCTAAAAACAAACAACAAAGAATAATAAGAATATTAAACTTGATCTTCAGTCCAGAACATTTTCTACACCCTTTCCATCAAATTTTCCCAAATCAAGCATTCAATATTATCATTTATAGCACTATGCATTGTTTTGTGAGTAGTGTTTTAAAAATATATATATGGGAAAATGTGTTTATTAGCAAATATCTAGTTATTATCAATTTAAAGTAACTAACATTTTACTTAAATTTTTTTTATTATCAATTTGAAGTAACTAACTTTTTACTTAAATTTTTTTTCATGTTTGTCTTTGGAGGTTGGATAAACAATTAGAGTAGGTGGGTCATAGAGTATGAAAATAATTAAATCTGAATTGTACAAAAGAAAATGTTCCGTCCAACAGTATGTGGGTAGCTGAAGAGCTAGAAGAGTCAGTAGGGTGCTTGTCTTGCATGTGCAAATCCATATTCAAGCCATGGCATCTATTTGGCAAAACCTGCCCAAAGTAATTCCTGAGTGCACAGTGAAGAGTAACCCCTAAGTATTGCCATGTATATCACCCTCCCCCAAGGGAAAAAAAGCAATAGGAGAAGATAGATCAATTGTACAGAAGTTAGAATATTGTCTTCCATGCAACTGACCAGGGTTCAATCCACAGAACCCTATATGGTCCCCCTAAGCATCCAAAGGTGTGATCCCCTAGAGCATAGCCAGAAGTAAGCCTGAATACTGCTGGATATGGCTCAAAAACCAAAACAAAACAAAGCGGTAATTATTGAGACTTACAGACATGGGGCAGAGCTGCTACTGGTTCTCCCTGTGTCCAGCCGCTCACGAGGTGTCAGAACTCCACCCAGCCGACCAGCCTATCACAGCCCAGCTCATCAAGTTCCACCCTGCAGCAGTCTTTTTTAAATCCGGCTCAGGTATGCCGGTCCAGAGACTCACAGACATGGGGCAGAGCTGCTACTGGCTCTCCCTGTGCCAGCCACTCACGAGGTGTCCAGGAGGGATGGTGGGTTCTAGCCCTGCCCGCCACCCCAACAGAGCCTTGCAACAAGCCAGATGACCCCCCACTCCATGAGGGCCTCCATTTTCCACATCCGGACTTCTCTCTCGTCAGAACTCCACCCAGCAGACCAGCCTATCACAGCTCGGCTCACGCGGCCACAAGCGGCCGCGCAGTTTATCAATAAATGCTGAACCTAGAGATGACTACAAGACTATGCTACCTGCACGGCAGAGCCTGGCAAGCTACCAGTGTTGTATTTGATATGCCAAATACCAGTAACAACTATAGACCTCATTCCGGAATGGATTGAGGCTCTTTATGTTCCTGGAGCAAGCAGATGCCCTTGGGCTCTACTAGCATGAGACAGGACATATGGAGATGTTACTGGGGCCCGCTCGAGCAAATTATTGAGTAAAGATCTAAAAATGGTTGGAAAAAAAACCCTTTTTATTCCATAGCTATGTAGATTTTGGACTAGTTAAACATGTGATTTCATTTATTAGTATAAAGGTGCAAAGGAAGAGAAAATATCCATTAGCTGATATAAACTATATTCCAAGTACACTTAAATTATTTAAATTTTATATTTTCTTCTAATTCATTCCATTTGTTTTAAAATTATGCATGATATACCACTATATATAGCATCTAGAAATAAATTCATTTAGAAAGCTGCCAAAAGGTGGTGAGAGGGGGTGGGCAGGGGGACTAGTAAAGAAAGCTGTCAAACATTCAAAACTAAAATAAAGTAGAATATTAAATAAAGTAGAATGTTGATTTTACACTTTAGCACATAGAAGACTGTAAATTTTAGAAAACTTTTAATTAATTAAATTGAAAAATGATTTGTTACAGTTTTGTCAAAGACACTAGATTTATGGTATTTGTAAAAATGCTTTCTTGGAATTCACAGTTTAATGATAGAGTTCACTTGATCACTTGACATACCATTATTCATCAATTTTTTGAGCTGGTGCCAGTAGCATTTCCATTTGTCCCTGTCATGTGCCAGTGTAGCCCAATGGCATCTGCTTGCTCCAGGCATAAGAAGAGCCTCAAACCATTCGCTCAGGGTCTTGAAGAAGAAGTATGACCATCTTGTAGGTGGGAGGCACGTCATATTTTGACGTCCAGTGGGATCCAGTCGTTAATGGCTCTAGTTCAGGGGTCATCTCCAAGTCACATTACATGTCCAGTGCACCTGGTTTTCGAGAACTTAGCAAACGAGACAGCATCCCTGACTCTCAATCATCGATAGAGATTGAACTCCAGATTCGTTCTCTTATTTGAGTGAGGCATGATATTTCAAGCATAGCTATTTTGATTCCTCTTTGGGAGACTAGAATAGCATTCTCATCCTTCTTTCGTAAGGCCCATGTCTCTGAGGTGTATCTTAATGCAGGGAGAATGGTGGAGTCAAAGACATGTGGCTGGAGTCGGAGGTTCATTGTCCTTTTAGCTATTTCTCTTACTATTATTGTGCTACTGTTAATGTCTTCTTTGAGGTCTATTAATAGTCATTTTAAATATGTTGCTGACCCCTCGTCTGGCACATATATGTTTAGTAGTGTGATTTCTTCCTGGTATACATGCCCCTTCTTCTCCCTGCATTAACATATGCCTCAGAGACCTGGGCCCTAAGAAAGCAGGATGAGAATGCTATTCGGGTCTCCCAGAGAGGAATCGAAAGAGCTATGCTTGGAATATCACGCCTCACTCAAGTGAGAGAAGGAATCCGGAGTTCTGACCTCCGTCGCTATTCCAGAATCAGGGATGCTGTCTCGTTTGCCAAGGCATCGAAAATCAGATGGGCTGGACATGTAATGAGATTTGAAGACAACCGCTGGACTAGAGCCATTATCGACTGGATCCCACGGGATATCAAAAGATCACGTGGCTGCCCACCTACAAGATGGTCAGATTTCCTTGTAAAGACCCTGAAGGAATGGTTTGAGGCTCTTCATATTCCTGAATCAACCAGATGCCATTGGGCTACATTGGCACGTGATAGGGTCCAATGGAAATGTTACTGGCGCCCGCTCAAGCAAATCGATGAATAACGGGATTCAAGTGATCAAGTGATCAAGTGATACATGCCCCTTAATTATTAAGAAATATCCTTCATTGTCTCTTTTAACCTTTTTCAGCCTGAAGTCTATATTGTCAGATACGAGTATGGCCATACCCGCCTTTTTGGAGGAGTAGTTTGCGTGAAGAATAGTCTTCCAGCCTTTAACTTTGAGTCTTTGTTTGCTCTGATTATTCAGATGTGTTTCTTATAGGCAGCAGAATTCTGGATTCAGTTTTTTCATCGCTTTTACCACCCTATGTTTCTTAATTGGTGTATTTAGGCCATTGACGTTGAGAGATATTATTGTCTTTGGATTTTGTGCCATCTTTCGGTTTAAACTTGTTGTGCTTTTGGGTTGTCTTATTTTACAATAGACCCTTCAATCCTTATTTTAAAGTTGGTTTTGAGTCCATGAATTTCCTGAGTTGTTGTTTATCCATGAAGTTGTGTATCTTTCCTTCACATTTGAAAGTAAGTCTAGCTGGGTAAAGAATTCTTGGTGAAGCCTGCAGTTCATTGAGTCTTTTCACAATATCCCAACCTGATACCCCAAACAGAGAGAGACAACACAAAGAAGGAAAATTACAGACCAATCTCCTTGATGAACACAGATGCTATGATCTTCAACAAAATACTAGCAAACAGAGTCCAAAGACTCATCAAAAAGATCATACATCATGACCAAGTATGATTCATCCCAGGGATGCAAGGATGGTTCAACATTCGCAAATCAATCAACATAATACATCATATCAATAAGAGAAAAAATAAAAACCATATAAGCCTATCAATTGATGCAGAAAAAGCATTTGACAAGATCCAGGACCCATTCATAATTAAAACCCTCCAGAAAATGGTAATTGAAGGAACCTTCCTCAAGATAGTCAAAGCCATCTACCAAAAGCCCACAGCGAGTATCATTCTCAATGGGGAAAACTTGAAAGCCTTCCCCTTAAGATAAGGAACATGACAAGGTTGCCCTCTCTCACCTCTTTTATTCAATATAGTACTGGAAGTACTCGCTATAGCAATCAGAGAAGAAAAGGACATTAAGGGTATCCAGATAGGCAAGGAAGAAATCAAGCTATCATTATTTGCAGATGACATGATATTATACTTAGAGAACCCTAAACTCTCTACCCAAAACTCTTAGAAACAATAGATATGTATAGTAGAGTGGCAGGGTACAAAATCAATACCCAAAAGTCAGTGGCTTTCCTATACACAAATAACGAAAGAGAAGAAAGGAATATTAAGAAATCAATTCCATTCACAATTATACCACAGAAAATCAAATACCTAGGAATCAGCTTAACCAAGTGTGTAAAGGACTATACAAAGATAACTACAAGACACTGCTTCAAGAAATAAAAGAGGACACAAGAAAATGGAAGCACATTCCCTGCTCATGGATGGGGAGAATTAACATTGTCAAGATGGTAATACTCACTAGAGCTTTGTACAGATTCAATGCAGTTCCTATCAATGCAGATACCCATGATATTCTTTAAAGAAATTGACCAAACACTCCTGAAATTTGTATGGAATAATAAACCCCACGGATAGCTAAAGCAATCCTTGGGAAAAAAGAAGATGGGAGACATCACCTTTCCCAACCTCAAACTGTACTACAAAGCAACAGTAATTAAAACAGCATGGTACTGGAATAAAAACAGACCTGTGGATCTATGGAACAGAGTTGAGTATCCTGAAACCCACCCTCAAAGACATGATCAGTTAATCTTTGATATAGGTGCAGAGTCCAAACTGGAGTAAGGGAAAGCCTCTTCAACAAGTGGTGCTGGGAAAACTGGTCAGCTACATGTAAAAAATGAATTTGGACCTGTGTCTAACACATGCACAAAAATCAGATAAAAATGGATTAAAGATCTCAATATCAGACCTGAATCCATAAAGTCCATTGAAGAAAATATAGGAAAAGCCCTCCACGACACTGAAGCTAAAGACATCTTCAAAGGTGAAACACCATTAACAAAGCAACTAGAAGAAAAGACAGACATATGGGACTACATGAAACTAAAGAGCTTCTGCACCTCAAAAGAAACAGTGACTAAGATATAAAGGCAGTCCACAGAATGGGGAAGGATATTCACCCAATACCCATCTGATAAGGGGTTAATATCCAGGATATATCAGGCACTGGTACAGCTATATAAGAAGAAAACAGCCAACTCCATAAAAAAAATGGGGAGAAGAGATGAACAGAAACTTTGACAAGGAAGAAATTCGAATGGCCAAAAAGGCATATGAAAAAATGTTCATCATCACTAATCATCAGAGAGATGCAAATCAAAACAACAATGAGATATCACCTCACACCACAGAGACTGGCCCATATTCAAAAGGGTAAAAGCAACAAGTGCTGGTGCGGATATGAGGAAAAGGGGACTCTCATACATTGTTGGTGGGAATGTCGACTTGTACAACCTTTCTGGAAAACAATATGAACATTCCTCCAAAGACTAGAAATTTAGCTCCTTTTTGACCCAGCCATACCACTCCTGGGAATATACCCTGGGAAGCCAAAAACACACAGTGGAAACACAATCTGCACTTTTATTTTCATAGCAGTACTATTCACAATAGCCAGAACCTGGAAACAACAAGTATGCCCGAGAACTGATGATTGGATAAAGAAACTGTGGTACATCTACACATTGGAATACTATGCAGCTGTTAGGAAAAATGAAGTTATGAAATTTGCCTATAAATGGATGGACATGGAAAGGATCATGTTGAGTGAAATTAGTCAGAAGGAAAGAGAGAGACATAGAATGAGCGCATTTATTTGCATGACATAAATATACCAGGTGGTCTTACCAAAAGTGGAAATATCCGCAAATGTGAGGGAGTCAGAGGTTAGGTAAGACAGAGAAGGGAACATATGCGAATAAATGTCGAAAGGGCTGATACCAACATAGAACTGAGCATTAAATACAGGCAAAATATATATATATGATGGCTTCCAAGTGTATGTAGTGCAACCCACAATGTGCAGGAGAAGAAACTGAGAGAGGGAGAAAGAAAAGAGATAAAGAACTTGCCATTTAGGCAGGCTATGGGAGGGGAGGGAATTGGGGACATTGGTGGTGGGAAATGGGCACTGGTGGAGGGCTGGTGCTGGAACACTATGTGACCAAAACCTCCGAACATGAACAACTTTGTAATTGTTTATCTCACTGTGGAATAATAAAATGTTTTATTAAAAAAATAAAATGAACTTTAAAAAAAGGCAGTTGTGTGAGAGATTAAAGTTTAAGTTTTCAGCATTATTGTTGAAATACAAACATCCAACTTTCTAATTTAGCTATTTGCAAAAGTTATTTTCCCCTTTGCTAAAGGAAAATCCAAGATTAATTTTCTTCCTCTTCTTAAGGGGCTTCTCATCCCACCAAACTATTGACTTCATCTAAACACCAATCACCTACTTACCTACAAAAGACCCTATCTCCTGTTAGATCCTGCTAAGGCCCCAACTATGTCAGCCCTAGGACCTTGATAAACAAGGCATGGATCAAGATCACCTTGATTCCCCAACCATGCATATCTATCCTGGTCATATGAATAGTTATTCATCGATTTGCTCGAGCTGGCGCCAGTAACATTTCCATTGGACCCTATCACGTGCCAGTGTAGCCCAATGGCATCTGGTTGATTCAGGAATATGAAGAGCCTCAAACCGTTCCTTCAGGGTCTTAACAAGGAAGTCTGACCATCTTGTAGGTGGGCGGCCACGTGATCTTTTGACATCCTGTGGGATCCAGTCGGTAACAGTTCTTGTCCAGCGGTTGTCTCCAAATTGCATTACATGTCCAGCCCATCTGATTTTCGATGCCTTGGCAAACGAGACAGCGTCCCTGATTCTGGAATAGCGAAGGAAGTCAGAACTCCGGATTCCTTCACTCACTTGAGTGAGACGTGATATTCCAAGCATAGGTCTTTCGCTTCCTCTCCAGGAGACCCGAATAGCATTCTCATCCTGCTTTCTTAGGGCCCAGGTCTCTGAGGCGTATGTTAATGCAGGGAGAATGGTGGAGTCAAAGAGATGTGCCCGGAGCTGGAGGTTCTTTGTCCTTTTAGCTATTTCTTCAATGCCTTTGAAGGCATTCCATGCCGCTCTCTTCCTCCTGTGCAGGTCAGGTTTTAGGTCGTTCATCATGTTGACTTCTCGACCTAGGTACATATAACTGCTGCATTCAGAGATGTTTGTTCCATTGAGAGTGAATGGGGCCTCAGGAACTAGTTCATTTCTCATGAACATAGTTTTCTTCAGATTCAGCTGTAGACCTACCTTTCCACATTCTCGGTGGATGAATAGTATAGTTTTACTATCTGTGGAGGATAGGATATCCTCAAGGTTGGTTAAGCACATGACTGGAACAAGACAGACCACTCCTCTTGTCTTTCTTTAAGTTGCATGACCTTTTTAGGAGAAAGTATTTCTCTTGACTTTCTTTACCTTTGTTTGGATGAACTGTTTGATATACACTTTTCTTTTAAATCTATTAGTCATATGGATTTGCACAGGCTATGATGCATGGAACGGCTTTGGAAGGCCTATATAATCCTTTCTTGCCCTCTACCCTGGGTCCAACGTTCTCACTAAGACCTGCATGTCTCAGTGAAGTGATCAACCTCAGCTCGCTGGAATAAACCCTGTTTGTTACTGCATTATGAGTGTGGTTCTTTGCCATCTGAGCTGGTAAGCAGACAAAAGGAGTGAGGGGCTCCAACACTCCAAGCATCAACATGTTTGAGGATCAAGATCAAAATATCTACATTTTGGGAAGAAACATATTCATTACATAACTGATTTTTCTTTTCTTTCTTTCTTTCTTTTTTTTTTTTTTGCTTTTTTGTTCCACCCAGCAATGCTCAGGGGCGACTCCTGGCTCTGCACTCAGGGAATTACTCCTGTCAGTGCTCGGGGACCATATGGGATGCCAGTGATGGAACCTGGGTTGGCTGTGTGAAAGGCACACGCCCTACCTCTGGATTATCACTCTGGCCCCTGTATAACTTTTTGTTTCTAATAATATAACCGTAGTGTTATACAGACTAATACAATTGCTAGAAATAAAGTAATTATGTTGCATCCCTGAGTAGCTATAATATAAAGTAAATAAAATTAGAATAAATGAATATCTGTATTTATATTCATATATTAAGGTGTAGTACCGTGAAATATCATCTAGTCTTATTTTTTAAACTAAACATTACATGTTGGTTGAAACTATAAGACAAAATACCCTACTGGGAGAATTTATCAACTATGAGCTAAAGAGCATGAATTGGGAAAAAATGAGAAAATAGTCCTCAATCTCTAATTGTGTTATTGAAACTAAACTATGGTACAGTGAATTTCTTCTGGGACATGATAATTTTGGTATCACACTTATCCTTTCCAATTTATGCCTTCATTTATTTTTTTTCCAGAGTATTCTCTATTTTAGTAAGGGGAAAAAGACCTCAAAGTGAAAATTTAATTTACATTGATCCAAAATTGGTAGTTTCCTCACACACATGCAAGAAAAAAATTATACATCTTCTCTGGAAGAAACTCATTTCATACATAGGGTTACAGGCAGATAGATAGTGGAGGCCAAGTACAAAAGGTTTTGGCAGTCAACAAAACCAGAGACAGCTTTTTACTATTTCTCCTGCTCCTAAATTTCTGCAAAAGAAGGCAAAAAAACTGGAACACCTGGGCTGAAGTAAGAACTCGCTTTTCCTTTACCTCAAAAGAGCAGTTTTTGCGCCAGACTGGTACCATGACTCCCAGAGAAGTTGAATGAACTAGGTTTGTGCTGTGCAGGATAAACGGACTTCAGGTGCAGGTTGAAATCAGCCTTCTCGGCAGGCAACAATGTGAGGAGTATAGAGGGGACAGGCTCTCTTCTGGAGGCTAGCTCCCTTGCTCAGCACTTTGCCAAGCACCTGCAACAATACCTTCCTTTGCAAGACAGAGATAGCCTAATTCCTGACACTTAGGTACTTGTTGAAATATTTATTACATAAATTATTCCATTTAATTTTCTTGTGTTTTCTTTTTCCTTCTGAGATCCTGACTTGGTCAGTTTTTAACTTAAGAGTCTGAAAGCTTGAAGGCATTTTTTAGTTTTATTGCAAAGCTAATGCAAGTAATTATCAAGGCAGATTTGGGGGGTTTAATATATTCCCCAGGCTAAACATACTGCTCTTGCATTATTTCTTTTCATCTTTCTTGCATTGAGTCTTTTCTTATTAAGAAACTTAGATTGAGAGTTTTTTAATTTTTTCCTCATAGGGAGAGATAATCAATTTAGAAAAACTTTTAATCACAATGTCATCAAGTAATAATCAATTCGGTATTGTTTATCCGGCATTTAAAGAATTTCATCACCAAAATAGTGAAAAAGGAAAACAGGTTTTAGAAATGTGGGATGCTTTTAAGTTAAAAACTATAAACAAGCACCCACAATCTGCAGTTTGGGGGTTTTCAAGATCTCCTTAAAATAAGTGCAAGTGTTGAGTTTGGAGTTTATGACACTTAAAAAAAGAAAAGAGCAACCTGAGGCAATCATGAAAACAATTCTAAAGTTTTGAATCACAGATAAATCCACAATGATAATACATAGTATATAAAATGAATGAAAATCATAAAGGAGATGATATTAAAAATAAAGCCCCACAACTGTTGTAGTCAGGGAGACAGGGGGTGCCACATGGCAACAAAAATTCCTGAAGAAGAAAAAAAAAAAGGGTGCTTCAGCTATCCAGAACCAGACTTGATAAGATCACTATCAACAATAGGCCCAAGGGAAGGGAAAGCCAAAGGGAATGTGTGAAGCCCATAGGCCACAGGCTCTTCTAATGGCTTTAGCTGATTAAATCTCCTGAGGGAGACAGATCAGCCTTCTGGGCCAGCCACACCTGATGTCTGCTTGATCTCTAGGCACGGGAGTTGATCCTCACCACCGGAGGTTTCTTGGGGAGCCACAGACTCAGGCTGGGGCGAGGAATTGCTCTTTGCAGGAAAGGAAAGTCAGTCCTAGGCCTTACCAACGGTTGCCTCAGGGTTCTTGTCTTCCTCCCAGAAAAAGAATTTTCAGGAGTTGACAAGCAGTGAAGTAAAACAGGTTTTATTAAGGAGGTTTTAGGAAAGGGGGGGGAGAAAGAGAGAGGAGTAAAGTGCTCAAGGGAGAACGCGGGCTACTCCAAAGACGAAGATGGGCTTTCGAGATGGGCTCTTTGACTGGAATGCTCTGGAGTCTTCTGTGAGCTGAGTCCTGGACGGCCACCTCGTGGTGATGCAGGTGGACCACAGGACCCCCTGTCTCCCTGCCTACAACAGTGGGGCTGGTGGGGTTCAGGCCCACGCCATGCAGGGCTCATCGCAGACTTTATCAGTCCTAAGCCTGCCTAGTAGGTCTTGGGCTGCAGAGGCGGCTGGCGAGAAAGTGACGATTCTCTCTCCCCTTCCAGCCTCACAGAAGCCACCCACACAAGCCACCCGTGAGGCCCAGCTGCATCACAACCACTTAAGGAAAAAACAAGCTATTAAGGAACATCTCACCTCCTCCAAAAGTCAGGGAGGTCGGGAGGTTGTCATTTGGATGTGGGACTCACCATAAGGTTCTCTTTCAATATTTTTTTTCCCTGTCTGCTCATGTAAGTGGAGATACTGTTCTTATTTTATTTTATTTATGATTTGGGGGCCACACCCAGCAATACTAAGAAATCAGTCCTAGTTCTGACTTCAGGGGACTATAGGGGAATCTAAGAATTGAATCCAGGTCAGGAATGTGCAAGACAAATACCCAATCTATTCACTGTATTATTGCTCCAGTGAAGATTTTCTAGGACTCCAGAATTCACATGGGTGAAGAAGTTCATTCAACTGGAGTGCAAATACTGTGCTTAGATTTCTAGTTTTCATTCATGCTTTCAGATGGCAATGCCCCATTGTGGAAGTGAAATTAAAAAAAAAATCCAAATACTAACAGGACTTCTTCAAATGCAAATCCTCCAATGAGTGAGCCTGGCAGAGAGCCCAAAATATTTGTTAGGTCACCTTAAGGCAAATGACTTGGAAAATGTCCCAATGTTAAAAGGTAATTTTATGAGTACCCTAGGAGTATCATTAGAATGTTTAAAATAAAAAGTCACAATCAAACACTAATAATCGCATATAGTAATAGCATATAGTATTATTATAATATAAGCACAAAATATCAGACCATGCAGAAAGTTTCAAAACTTTTAAAAAGAAAGGAAGTACAGTTGAATAATATAAATTCTTAAATAAGAAATAGATATCAAAGTGCCACTTACCATTGATATCATATAATTAAATTTAAATAAAGAGGTGATTAAGAACATTTGAAATAGCATTCATACAAAAGTAACTTTACGTAAAAATATCTTCCTTAAATAGATGCATATATACAAAATAAAGAAATAATTGAAAAAAACATAATAGATACAATATATAGAAAAAGTACATGACAGAATTGATGCCAAACAAAATAAATATAACTTCAAGTTACCTAATAAATCAATTTTCTGTTCCATGTATGAAGAGACACCCATTTTAAAGGAAGAATTTTCAATTCCTAGCATGTAGGTCAAAAAGTAGAATAAAGGCCTTAATGTGCAAGGTGCTGAATCAAATCCTGGGCACCTTTTATTCCACAGAGCCTACTGCTCTGGAAACCACCATAAATACACTGTTCCTCCCCTGAAATGCAAAAACTCTAAAAGAATAAAATCTAAGTGGAGCACAAAATTCACCAGCCCAAAATAGGAAAGTAAGGGTTATAATCATGATGTTGTAGCTTTATATTTACATTAAACATTATATTTTAAATTTATATTGAACATGATTTCTCCATTTTACTTCTTTTTCATTTTGAACATGCTGACAATTTAACCACTACCAAAGTACAAGCAGGCATGCATGTATGTGTTTTAAGGTTCACCTATATTTCTATTTGCCTCATCTTATTTTCTTACATTATCTTCAAGTTGAATGACACAAATGCACAATAAAATACAATTTAGAAAGCAAAGTTTGCTAAAATTATATGTCCCACATTATTTCGCTAGAGTTATAGAAAAGGCAGTTTAGATTTTTTTCATATGAGAAAATTCTTAAGAATACAATAATTTTTACAGTATAGTAAATGCAACATTTTAACTGATATGTTTTATAAGACATTAAGTTCTGAAATGCTATCTAAATGACTTGATCACTTGATCACTTGAATCCCATTATTCATCGATTTGCTCGAGCAGGCTCCAGTAACATTTCCATTGGACCCTATCACGTGCCAATGTAGCCCAATGGCATCTGATTGATTCAGGAATATGAAGAGCCTCAAACCGTTCCTTCAGGGTCTTAACAAGGAAGTCTGACCATCTTGTAGGTGGGCGGCCACGTGATCTTTTGACATCCCGTGGGATCCAGTTGGTAATGGCTCTAGTCCAGCAGTTGTCTCTAAATTGCATTACATGTCCAGCCCATCTGATTTTCAATGCCTTGGCAAACGAGACAGCGTCCCTGATTCTGGAATAGCGCCGGAGGTCAGAACTCCGGATTCCTTCTCTCACTTGAGTGAGGAGTGATTTTCCAAGCATAGGTCTTTCGCTTCCTCTCTAGGAGACTCGAATAGCATTCTCATCCTGCTTTTGCAGGGCCCAGGTCTCTGAGGCGTATGTTAATGCAGGGAGAACGATGGAGTCAAAGAGATGTGCCAGGAGCCAGAGGTTCTTTGTCCTTTTAGCTATTTCTTCTATGCCTTTGAAGGCATTCCATGCCGCTCTCTTCCTCCTGGCGCAGCTCAGGTTTTAGGTCGTTCATCATGTTGATTTCTCGACCTAGATACACATAACTGCTGCATTCAGAGATGTTTGTTCCATTGAGAATGAATGGGGGCCTCTGGAACTAGTTCATTCTTCATAAACATGGTTTTCTTTAGATTCAGTTGTAGACCTATCTTTCCACATTCTCAGTCGAAGTCAGTCAGCATTTGTGCCGCTTGGCTAATATTTGGTGTTATTAGAACAATGTCATCAGCGAAGCGGAGGTGGAATAGTTGCCGACCATTTATCTTCACTTCCATCCCATTCCTTCCCATTCTAATTGTTGCATGATGTTCTCGAGGGTGGTGCTGAAGAGTTTTGATGAAATGGTATCACCCTGTCGAACCCCTCTTTTCACATTAATGATCACTTCTTTGTAGAATGGTGAGATCCTGGTGGTGAATCCGTAATACAGCTCACGAAGGATCTTGATGTATTGGGTTTGAACACCGGGTTGGCTAGGGCTTCGATGACTGCTTCAGTCTCCACAGAATCAAAGGCTATCTGTAAATCAATGAATGTGAGAGAGAGAGGCATCTTGTACTCCCTACAAACCTCGATGAGCTTGGTTACTGTGTGGCTATGGTCGATTGTGCTGAATCCTTTCCGGAAGCCTGCTTGTTCGCATGGTTGTCCTTCATCTAGTGTTCTGCTAATCCTGTTCAGGAAGACTCATGTAAACAGCTTGTAGATGATGGACAACAGGCAGATGGGGCTATAGTTGCCGATGTCGTGAATGTCTCCCTCTTGAACAGTAAAACTGTTCCTGCTGGTTTTCCATCGGGTGGGCACCTTGAATTCGGACAGGTAGCGTGTGAAGAGCCGAGCTAGTGTATTGATGAGTACCAACGGCAGATTCTTCAGGTGTTCGGGTCTGACTTTGTCTGGGCCTGGTGCTGTTCCCTTCTTTACCGAGGAGATGGCATGTCAGATTTCAGAAGGGAGAACTTTGGGAATGACATATCCATCCTGTGGAATTTGGTATGTGGGCAGGTGGATGTGGCTATCAAAGAGATTTGAGTAGAAGTCCTGCATAATCTTCTCCATTGCCTTTCTGGAAGATGTGATAGATCCATCAGGGCTTCGGAGGGCAGTCATCTTGGTCTTATAGTTGGCGAAGGACAGGCGGGCAATGTGAATGCTTTTCCCGGCTTCTGCTGCATCTTCCAGTATCTAAATGACAAAATAATATATTTCTTGAAACTTAAAATTCATCATTATAAAATGAAAAAGCCTATTGTATAAAGTCCGTAAGTGCAAAAAGATAACTTTTCAGCACAGGTTTTACATTAAATGACTATAACTTTCAACATCTTTTTAGGTAAAACTGGTATTCTATAATAACTGTAGAACATAATAATGAGCAATTTATTATATATATCAGCAGAGTGGTCCAAGGCCAACTTATGTGGACATATTTAAATATTAGTGACATTTTAATTATAAAAATTGAGTATTAAATATCAAATGGTCATTTTTTTTTCTTGAGACTCACAATATTTTTTATTTGTCTATTTTAACCTGAAATTACTTGCAAAAAGTTTGTTTTGGCAGATATATTAAGTATTTGGGCAAACCTGAAACAAGAAAACTAGTATTCTGGGCAGGAGAGATAGTATACGGTATTACAGACTTGATTCATATGCAGTTGACTTTGGTTTGATTCTCAGCACCACATAGTCTCCAAACACTGAGCTGAAGCAGGGGTAGTTACTCTTTCCATAAAATTAAAAAAAATGTTTTGAAAAGGAAAGATTTCTTTCTGGTACAGTAACTTGCTTTATTTTGTTTTAGACAACTGCTTTCTCTTAAATTTATACTTTAAAACTTCATTCAAGTGAAATGAATTGAGCATCTTGAGAACCGAATATACTTTGAAAAGTAATGCAAAGAATATTTTATATTTTGCTTGCCATTTTCAATTTAAACAGAAATCAATAAAATCTTCAAAAGAAAAAGGATTGTGACAAAATCATTGCAATAGTAAATACTGCATTTCAGAAAAAGAAATAATTAGCCATGCATACACTAATTTACAAATTGCAGTGGAGTAGTACGTATTTGCTTGAAAATGTAAAAAATGTGCAAATATTAACAAAATCAAATGATAATGTCTTTATACATAAAGGGTACATATGTTAAAACAGAAACAGACATATAAAAGAAGATCTGAGAAAGCTTCTGATTCATTCCATCCAGAGATCATCATTCATATATTAAGTTAAAGTAAATGTTGTATAAATTGCAAAATTCACCTATCATATTTGGAAACACTGATAATTATTTTCTCTGAAGGGATAAAACAATTATTTATGGCTGTGTGGTTAAAGAAGTAATATTTTCTTAAATCTTCCAACAACTTGCCTTGGTGTTATGGATAGATACTTATTCGCCAAAAATTTGCGTATTGAAACTACAACACCAATTTGAACCCTTGGAATGCAATTAAGATCAGATGTGGTCAATGAAGATGAGTAATCCTGATTATCTCATTGTCTTGTATGAAGTGGTTGAGAACATGCTCATTCTATTACGAGATCACAGCAAGAGTACCTAAAGCCAGGAAGTAGTTAATCAAGAGAATCTATCAGGATAGCATACTACTCCATACACTTCTTGTATCTAGAACTATAAAATTTAAGTTCCATATTGTAACTATCAGTCTATGTATGACACGGCATCTCTAGCAGACTCTGCATGAGTAGAAGAAGCAGATTGAGATGATCACATTTCCTCTTAAATCCCTGCTGTAGAATATAGTCATCATTTATCATATTTTATGGAAAATTAAGTTTACAATTTTAATGTAATTTTTTCATTAAGGCGCTTAGTAAGAAGCCAGAAAAGCAGAGTTATTCAGACAATAATTTAACTGTGATGTAATGTGTTAAATAATGAAGTTCTACTAATATATTAGAAAGGAAAATAGAAGAAATTTTGAATGGAAATTTAGGAAATACTTCAGAAGAAGAATAAGCTATTAATATTTGCTTAAATACTAATAAAACTTCCAAAAGAAGAACAAGATATTTGGAATAAGCAAAAAATATATAAAAATTAATGTATACTCTGACAACATAAAGTTTGGGAATGACGTGCAGTAGCCAAGAATAAAACTAAATATGTGCTTTTTTAAGTAAACACACACACACACACACACACTTGGGCCGCAGCGATAGCCCAGCAGGAAGGGCGTTTGCCTTGCCCATGCTGGCCTGGGTTTGATCCTCGGCATCCCATATGGTCCCCGAGCACTGCCAGGAGTAATTCCTGAGCCAGGAGAAACCCCTGAACATTGCCAGGTGTGACCCAAAAAGCAAAAACAAAAAACAAAACACACACACATACACTCTCTTAAACCAGAGAGATAATACCTCAAATATCTACTGTTTAAGGTAAACACACACACACACACACACACACACACACACTTTTTCTTGACCCAGAGAGATAATACCTTGCATAGACAGATAGACAGACCTGTAGTCAGATCTCCAATATCATTTACAGTCCATTGAAGAACCACTAGGAGTGATTCTCTAAGTGATTCCCTGTAGAACAAGGAATAAGTCCTGAGCACCTCTAGTTTATGGCCCCAAACACAACCCCCCAAAAAAAAATATAATGCTTACATTTTTCTTTTATGTGTTCTTTAGAAGTAGATCCTGAGATGCCAATTTAGCTTTTATCTGTTTGGGAGCAGGGTGGTCACACCCAACTGTGTTCAGTGTTTACTTTTGGTTAAACCCTGAATTGAATACTGTTTAATTGAAGCAGAGTTAATAGTGCATAATCAAATGCCGTATCTGATGTACCATCCATAGTTCTGAAACAAGAATTTTAATGCAAATAGTTTACTTACAGGGGCATGAGCAGGGGATTGTAAGAGTCAATACAAGGCCATTAGTTGATGAATCTGTATTATTAAAATCATTACCACAATGAAATAACTGGGTGCATAGAGTTTAATCTCATGGGAAAAGTATGGGAAATTGTATAAACACTCACCTCAGAAGTGTTTCGATGAAAAGCCATAGAACTTGAACTTTAACCTCTGTTTTAAAGTTAAAGTGCAGAGGTTAAAGTTGAAGGCTTGCTGTGACTAATCAGTTCTATCACCTGCACCACATGGTCTCCCGCATGTCACTAAGTGTAGCCTTGAGGTTTCCAAACACCACTAGGTATGACCCTGCATAATTCTGAGACCACCACGATAATTGTGTGATCCCTGGCAGTACTTGACTGAAAAACAATGTATTCAAGGAATCCTGTTTTGAACCACCTGCCCAATTGGCCAAGAATGACAGGAAGAGACTCCAGGTCTCTTGAACAATGTATAGGAGATATCCTTCCTTACAGAAAAAAAGTGATTATTGTTGGCAGAAGGTAGATCTAAGGATATGTGAAGGAAGGTCTGATGGATACTGCCTGTTAACAGATATACAGGGACTTCCGGCAGACAGTCTCCCAATAGAGTTAGTATGTAGAAATCCCTAGTGAGACTGTTAATCAAAGCTGCAGGTACCCAGACAAGGCTATCCTAGGTCATTTCTCTGCACATTTTCCTGTTGGCTATAACTAGCCCAAGATGAAGTCTAATGGATGATGCTTAAAGTTAGGCAAAACCAGGTTTTTCTTGTTCTTCTGTCTGACACGTCCTTGCCATCATGGGCTAGTCCAGAAGGCTTCATTAGCAACTGTAATGCGTTCTTTTGTTTATCTCATCTTACCTAGACAGCACCCCCTGCAGGTTTTTGGTTCTTGGTTGTCTCCTTCCTATTATTCCTAAGTCCTATTCAATGAATGTGAACTGTCTTTGTTATGCAAACCGTGCAAACTTTAAGCTGTATTGCCTTTGAGACGGGGGAATAAGGGAGTTGGGGTCAGTGTGGAGGTGGTCAGTCAATCAGTCAGTCAGCTCAAGTCAGTAAGTAAAATGAGTTAGTCCAAGTGAGTGAGCTCAGGTCAGCGAGCTCAGGTTAGTCAGCTAAAGTCAGTTAGCTCCGGTTAGTCAGCTGCCATGATGAGAACTGCTGCCCCCCTCGGCTGGTGATCATTAAAAACACTAATGGATATACATCGTGTTCCTGGTGTCTCATCTCTGTGCCTCCGACTCCGATAGGACATTCCTGCTTCAGATTATCTCACGGAAAGTGTAGGTAAGATTTTCAGTAGTTATCAGATCCAAAGTGGCATTATTCAATTGTTGTTCCTGGAGATAATTAATTCACTGGTTGTACCAAACTGTTATGTGTATTAATGAATTTTCCTTCCATTCACCTGGGAAAATTTTGCCAAGCACAAAGAAAAGAATACCAGCATACAGAGTACCATTATGGTATTCTAATATTCCAATGGATATAGTTAGATTTATAACATCCTGTACAATCAGAATACTATGATAAAGACTTGGAATATTATTCTATAGATTGTAGGGAAGGCACACATGATTTTATGTAAGGAAAAGTGCTTAATCATAGATACCTTTTAAAAAAAACAACTATGGTACAAGCATAAAAGCTAAATTAAAGTACATGAAGATTGGAATGTTCAGATGAAAGCAGGTAAGGCTGGGGCAGGAGCAATAACACAGAGGGTAGGGCATTTGCCTTGTATGCGTCTGACCTGGGTTTGATCCCCGGCATCCCATATGGTTCCACGAGCACCGCCAGGGAGTAATTCCTGATCAAAAAGCCAGAAGTAACCCCAGAGCATCACCAGGTGTGACCCATAAAGCAAAAAACAAAGAGAAAGCAGGTAAAGTTTTGAATTTAGCACTAGAAATAAGGAGATGAATTGGTGGATACTCATGATATCCCTTTAGTTGTTCCCTTACACATTAGATGTGTGAATCGTGAAAACTCAAAAGATTAGATTAAATGACAAAAGAAATGTCATTTAAATGATAAAATAGTAATAACACTTATCCAACTAAGAAATTTGAGAGGAAAGACAGGTTGTGCCTAAAACTTTAAAACATGGTTTGAGATACTTAGACTTAGAAGTTGCAGAACATTCCTGACAGAGATGTGTAAATAGAAACAAAAGTAGGAACTTCTGAAACAAGGGATGTTTAAAGCCCTTGTTTAATGCTCCTTGTAGTGTGAGTAGGCATATGCCTACCACCTCACCATGATGAATTTTGAAAGAAAGATCTTTATTTGTGATTCTAGTAATATGGAAACAAATCATACCTACATTGAAATTAGTTAAATTTATATGTAGATTTTTGTCATTAATGTACTTTAATTATTGAATAGGCATGGGTTCCAAAAGGAAACTATCAAGTATTTTTAAAAGCCTATGTTAACAAGTTTCTGGGTTGTAGAGAATATGAATGTGTTTATATAAAATTTTGGTGAAAAACTCATTTGGTTAAATAAACAAGTACATAAAGTATCACCTTGGCATATATATATATATATATATATATATATATATATATGAAACACAGAAATTTGCCAAGGTTATACATATATATATATTAAATATCATATAAGTATATTACTTATGGTTATATATACATTTTAGAGAGAGAGAAAGAGAGAGAGCTTAAACAAAAATCTAAGTGTCAGGTATAATGTCATGCCTGTGTAAAGTGTTCAACTCTTCAAATATAAATTCAAAAACTTACAAATGACAGAGACTTAAAAACTGCAACTCCAAAATTTAACAAATTTAGGTGATATAAAGCAATGTTCTACCATATGTTAAAGCACATACATTTTTGAGTGATATGGATTGTTTGGATGTTATGCTTCTCAAAAGGAAATCATCCCTAAGAAATGTAGAGATAGTTTACAGAGATTTGACATAGACAGAGAGTCCTGTGTACTAGAAATGAATGAGTTCAGTGGTTTTAAATGGCACTATGTAAACCAAGGAACCCATTGCAGTAACAGAACCATCCTTCTTCATTTCCAAATAAATTGAATACAAGTAAAATGCTGACTTAAAAATGTTGAAAGTGTGTGTCCTGAAGAAACATGAAATTTAATTATCATTATGTGAAATTTACAAAGAAAACATGACTCTTAATGTTTTACATGAATGAACAGGGTGGTTATTTTGAAAGATTGTAATAAATATTCTGATATAAAAAAGGCTAGTAATACTATGATGGGTGGCATCCCACTGGAACTATTTGTCTGCGCCTGTTTGATATGTAATAAGATAGGGAGAGAAAAAGCACAAATTTCATTTACTAGTAAATGTATTACAAACGTAGACAAAGAATTTACTGAGTAAATGTATGCATTAAAGATGTAAGTTCAAAGATCCCTTTTTATATTAACTGGCATTCATCTCCTCTAAGATCCAATCTGCTCAACAGACTTAAACCACATTCTTACATGGAAACAATAAAGGACTGCAATTAAAAACATTTTAAATTTGACTTTACAAACTGTTGAAAGTTTTTCCAGAGGAAATAATGTGTGTCTTTTACAACAGTTCATTCTTCATTCTCTTCTAAATTAGCTGTATAATATGCAAGCAAGTTTCCATGCCTAGTTAGAGCTCATTATTCAGTGAAGTCTCAGGGAATTAGGAATTTTTAATCAACTTTTTTCCTTTGCCCTTTAAGCATCTTTTTTAATTGAAACAGTTCCAAAAAACACTCACATTATTCTGCCCATTCATTTCTACTTGTTTTTGATAAAATAGCAGTGAAGCATGGATTTTTCACATTGGCTATTTGCATTTACATCTTTAAAGACATTTATTATTTCTGAAAGGTTTATAACTTTTAATATAAAAAATTGAAAATATAATATAGATTATGGTTGAAAGAAGAGTCAATATAGGATGAATTACTTGAAAGAAAACTAAAAAGCTAGATAAAATGAAGTCTTGAATAGTCAATCAATTATGAAGATATTTCCTATTTCTCTAAAGTGATTATTTCCCAGACTTAATTTAAAGATATTTTAAGCACTGTTCACAGCTTCTGCTTTAATGCTGTTTGCGACATTAATCTGAGTCCATATCAAACCAAAAGTGATATTGCTGACCACCTAAAAAGAATCCTATACTTGAATATTATAAATTTTAGCCCAAGATAAATATATATGCAACCCATCCAACAATGGATCTATACAGAGGGTATGTATTTGTTTCAGATTTTGTTTTTTGACTTTTGGGGTCATACATGGACATTCTCGGGGTTATTCCTGGATCCGCACTCAGAATTTATGCCAAGCGTTGCTCAGATAACCATATGAGATGCTGGGGATCAAACCTGGGTTGGCCACATGCAAGGCAAATGCCCTACCTGCTGTACTATCACTCCAGCCTCAGAGGGTTTTTGATCTAGATATTATTCTCTGTATATGGTTTTGTGTTTCCCACTTGTTTGCAGGACGATATGTAACAGACCAACAGTCAAAATTTTAAAAATTGGTTTTAAGGGGCCGGAGCCATAGCACAGCGGGTAGGGCATTATTCTTTCATGTAGCCAACCCAGATTTGACCTGCAGCATCCCATATGATTCCCCGAGCACTGCCAGGAGAAATTTCTGAGTGCAGAGCCAGGAGTAACCAACCTCTAAGCATTGCCTGGGTGTGACCCAAAAAAGAAAAAAAAATTGGTTTTAAGAGCAAATAAGATATCAAAGAGATCGTATAGGGGGCTAAACACACTTGCTTTGCATACAAGTGGCACATTTTGAAACCAGGCACTTCATATTGTCCTCCTAAGCACCATTAGGAGTGATCCCTAGGCACAGAGCCAGGGGGAAGCTCTGAACACAGCCAGATTTGAACAGAAAACTTTTTTAATAAGAAAAGAAAAATTTTAAAATGAAAAATTGTTCTTAAACAGATTTATATGGATAATGAATCTTTCTTTTTTTTAGGAAAACAATATTGTGTATATAGTATATATATATATATATATATATATATATCACACAGAGATTGTATATATATAATATTGTTTTCCTAAAAAAACTAATTTTATATATATATATATATATATATATATATATATAATACTCATTATATATACATGAAAGAGACACTCCAGACCCACAGCTGCACCAGCGCATGGTCACAGAGCGGCCATGAGACAGTCTTAGAAAATATTGGAAGTTAGGACCAGGTTCTTCCCATGATCTTTCACATTTATATACATATACAGTTCTAGGCAGGTTCTAGCCATGGCCCATCATCCCATTGAGCCTAGCAAGAAGCCACAGGAACCCCCACACCATGAGGTAAGTCATTCTCAGCATCTGGACTCCACAGCTCCTCAGAGCTCCACTTAAGAGAAAAGCTAATATCTCCCTATTGAGGTTCATCAATAAAGCTCGAGAGAGAGCCTACTACTGAGAGTGTACCAACTACACGGCAGAGCCTGGCAAGCTACCTGTGTTGTATTTGATACACCACAAACCAGTAACAATTATAGACCTCATTCCCAAGACCTGAAGGAATGATTTGAGGCTCTTTGTGTTCCTGGAGTGAGCATATGCCCTTGGGCTACACTTGCTTGTGACAGGATGTATGGAGATATTACTGGTGCCTGCTTGATCAAATCAAAGAACAACGGGAAGACAAGTGATACAAGTGATATATATGCATACATATATATTATATACATATATATCTGTATATATAGATTATATATATAAAGATCTCTCTCTATATATACAGAGAGAGCAGATCTAGGGAATCTAACTTACTATATAATGTAGATTGGTTCTAAAGAGTAAAATTAAATTTTTTACAAATTTAGAAAAGTTTATATAAATTGCAATTAATATAAACCACAATTTTTTTAATCTGGTTGAGATGATGATTAGAGGAAAGTTATTATATGGGTTGTGGTGTATGTCTTAAATTCACCATACCCTTCTTGGATCCCCCAAAACACATCACCTTTAAGAAATGTTAGGTAGAACCTCAGGGATCCCTGAGCACCATCAGGGTGACCCTAGTGGTCCCCCATCATAACAGGATCTGAGAAATAGCACATGTTCCTTAGTCCTGAGCACTGAATGCTGGACAAGTATCATGACAAGTAGACCCTGGTCACTGAATACCACTTAGGAACACCCAATGCTCATTTCAAAATAGAATATGACTGACTTGAATTAAAATCTAGTGTTTTCCATTAACCAAAATTTAGGATTTAGGGGCCGGGAGCAATAGTCCAGCGGGTAGTGCGTTTGCCTTGCATGTGGCTGGCCTGTGCTGGCCCAGGTTCGATCCCTGGCATCCCATATGGTGCCCCGAGCACCGCCAGGAGTAACTCCTGAGTGGAGAGCCAGGAGTAACCCCTGAGCATTGCCAGGTGTGACCCAAAAAGGCAAAAAAAAAATTTAGGATTTAATCTTATAACATTGGTTATATTATTATAAAGGTAGGGATGTTATTATAGTCCCTAGATATGAGGACTTTAATTATATATGAAAAATGCTGGTATAAGTGATACTTTTCTCTTACTAAAGGCTTTAATTAAGCATTTCAATTAATATATTATCTTGCTCCATCGATTAATATAAGATGCAGTTGCCAACTCAACCTTTTGCGGGTAATGTACCCTATGAACAATCGTATTTTATGAGTGCTACCATGCCAAATGCAAGTTTGGAGCATCAAATCCAATCTCTACATTGGTAAAGGAATCAGTGTTGAAATACTATATGCCTCAAACTCAATCATTAATAACTTTGTAATTTTATAGTTACTAAATAAAAATGCTGATTTTTTATTTATAAAAAATTCGGTCCAGAGACTCTCAGACATGGGGCAGAGCTGTTCCTTGCTCTCCCTGTGCACAGCCTTTCATGAGGCAGTCGGGAGGCATGGTAGGTTGTAGCCCTGGCCCACCACCTCGGCAGAGCCTCACAACAAGCCAGACCAACCCCCCCTCACTCCACGGGCACCGCCATTTTCCACATTTGGACTTCCCTCTCATCAGAACTACACCCAGCAGACCAGCCCATCACAGCCCGGCTACGCGTTAAGCGGCCGCGGTTCATCAATAAATGCTTTATTTGGAGGTGTTTAAAAGAGTTTGCCTCCCGCTCAGCAAGCCAGGCAAGCTTCTCATGTTGTATTTGATATGCCAAATTCCAGTAACAATTATATTAGGTCATTCCCATGACCTAATATAATGGTTTGAGGCTCTTTATGTTCCTGTAGCAAGCCGATGCCCCTGGCTCTACTGGCATGAGACAGGACATATGGAGATATTACTGGTGCCCGCTCTAGCAAATAGGTGATCAACGGGAAGATCGTGATCGTGAAATAAAAATCCAATGAACATTGTCTTCTTGAAATTCAGCTGCAGTCCAACCTTTCCACACTCACGGTCAAAGTCAGCTAGCATCCGTGCCACTTTGCTGCTGATATTTGGTGTTATTAGAACGATATCATCAGCATAGTGAAGGTGGTGTAGTTGCCACTGTTTATCTTCTCTCCCATTCCTTCCAGTTCTAATTGTCACATGATGTTCTCAAGGGTGGCACTGAAGAGTTTCAGTGAAATGGTATCTCCTGTGGAACCCCTCTCTTTACGTTGAGGATTACTTCCTTGTAGAATGATGAGATACTGATAGTAAATTCATTATACAGCTCATGGAGGACCTTGATGTACTGAGTTTGAATGCCCTCTTTAGATAGGGTTTCTATGACTGCTTCTGTCTCAACAGAATCAAAAGCTTTCTTTAGTTCAATGAAGTAGACAGCGGTATTTTGAACTCTCGTGAAACCTCAATGAGCTTGGTCAGAGTGTGGATATGGCCAGTCATGCTGAATCCTTTTTGGAACCAGCTTGCTCATATGGTTTTCCTTCGTCTAATGTTCTGCTGATTCTATTCAGGATGACTAGAGTGAATATCTTGTAGACGATGGATAGCAGGAAGATGGGGCGATAGCTGTCAATGTCCTGAATGTCACCCTTCTTGTACACAGAATGGTTCTGCTGGTTTTCCATTGGAATGGAACCTTGCCTGTAGATAGGTATCCTGCGAAGAGCTGAGTCAATGTATTAATGAGTACTGGGGGCAGATTCTTCAGGTGTTCAGGTCTAACCCTGTATGGATTGGGTGCTGTACACTTTTTTATCGACGAAATGGCATGTTGGGTTACAGAAGGGAGAATGTTGGGAATGACATATCCATAATGTAGAATTTTATGGGGTAGGTGGGCATAGCTATTGAAGAGAACTGAGAAGAAGTCCTGGATAATCTTCTCCATTGCCCTTCTGGAAATGTGATAGATCCATCAGGATGTCGGAGGGCAGTCATAGTTGGCAAACAACAGGAGGGGCTTTGTAAATACTTTTCAAGCTTCTGCCACATTGACAAGTACTGCACCTTTTCTCTCTTTGAGGTCTTTCTTTATCGTTTCTCTGCACTGCTTTGGGAGCTCAGATATTAGCTTGTGATTGCCTGAGCCTTGCGCCAAACCAAGCATAGCTCATCTCATTGGTGAATGAGCTCAAGAGTTTCCAAAGACAGGTATCTGTCTGTGGCTTTCTTGCTCTAGGCATTTGTCACACATTCATGGAGGTGCTGAACCAGTCAATTGTATTCCTCATTGATGTTGTCAGTGAAGGAATCTTCTCATGTTGCCACAATAGTGCCAAAGAGCTCCCAGTTGGTGGTCATTCTGGGAGTTCTCTTTCTAAACTTTGCAGCCCTTTCTTCCTGCTCTGTGAAGTAGAATTTTGCATGAAGGTGGTCTGATACCATCTGGAATTTTGGGACAACAGCAACATCAGTCAGGCAGAACCATCTAGTGAATATGATTAAAGAAAACAATGTTCATGAGAAATGGACTAGTTCCTGACGTTCTATTTGCACTATATGGAATGAACATCTCCGAATGCAACAGCTGTGTGTACCTAGGTCATGAACTCAACATGATGAATGACCTAGCATCTAAACTATTCATGGAACACTTTCAAGAGCATCAAGGAAGTGGTAAAGAAGATGAAGAACATTTGCCTCCAGCCACAACTATTTTTCTTTTTGCTTTTTGGGTCACACCTGTCGATGCTCAGGGGTTACTCCTGGCTCTGCACTCAGGACCTACTCCTGGCAGTCCAGGCACAACTTTTAACTCCACCATTCTTCCTGCACTAACATATGCCTCAGAGACCTGGGCCCTATGAAAACAGGATGAGAAGGCTATTCGGGTAGCCCAAAGAGGAATCAAACAAGTCATGCTCGAGTATCACTCTTCACTTAGTGAGAGAAAGAATCCGGAGTTCTGACCATCATCTTGTCACTTGTCACTTGTCTTCCTATTGCTCATTGATTTGCTCAAGCGGGCACCAGTAACATCTCCATTCATTGGAATAAATCCATTATTGTTACAGTTTTTGGCATATCGAATAAACCATGGGTAGCTTGCCAGGCTCTGCCGTGGCTTTGGGTTCATCCCAGGGGACCCAGTCTTTTTTTTTTTTTTTTTTTTTGCTTTTTGGGTCACACCCGGAGATGCTCAGGGGATTACTCCTGGCTCTTTGCTCAGGAATTTCTCCTGGCGGTGCTCGGGGAACCATATGGGATGCGAGGGATCAAACCGGGCCGGCAAAGGCCGGCCGCGTGCAAGGCAAACGCCCTACCCTCTGGGCTATCACTCCGGCCCCCAGTCTTTTCTATGTCAGACCGTCAACCATCCAGGGCCCATGGGGAAGTGCCCTGGGTGTTGACAAGCCTATTCTCCTGTCTGCCACCTGCCAATGCAGTCAGGTACCGCAGCCACATCTGCAACACCTCGAGGGGCACCTCTGTCTACATTAAAGAATCAAAGATGCTGTCTTATTTGCCAAGATGATGAAAATCAGATGGGCCTGACATATAATGCAATTTATGGATGACCGCTGGACTAGAGGTTTTATTGAATTGATCCCACAGGACGTCAAATGAACACATGACCACCCACCTATGAGATGGTCAGACTTCTTCATCAAAAAACCTGAATGAAAGGTTTGAGGCTCTTTGTGTTCCTGGAGTGAAAAGATGCCATTGGGCTACAATTGCATGCTACAGGGCCAAATGGGGATGCTACTGGTGCCTGCTTGAGCAGATCGATGAATAATGGGAAGATAAGTAGTCAGTGACAAGTGATTGACTTAAGAAATAAAATAGGAGCTGGAGAGATAGTACAGCAGGTAGGGTGCTTGCCTTTCATGCATCTGACCCAAGTTCTATCCCTGGAACCCCAGATGGGCCCTGAGCCTACAGGAGTAGTTCCTGAGTTCAGAGCTAGAAATAAGCTTTGGTCAATGCTGGTCATGGCTCCAAACCAAAAAATAAATGACCAAATAACTGATCTTTGAGAAATGCAGTGAGCAGATGTACTTTAAAAACATTACCCAGGTCCTCTGTGTTTTGTTTTGTTGGGGGCACAACCAGCAGTGCTCAGGGTTTACTAGTGTCATGTGCATAGAGACCACTCCTGGCAGGACTCTGGTGACCATGTGTGATGCTGGGGATTGAAAATGAGTTAGTACATACATGTGTAAGACAGGTAAGTGACTTACTCCTTTGTGCTATCTTTACTTCCTGTGCTAACTCTCTAGACCCTACAACGATTTTGTTCTAAAGTAACGTGCTAGTTTTTTCACTCAGAATATATTTTAAATAACAAAGGCATTATTTAAGGCAATACTTATAAACCTGCTATAATATCGCCCCAGCCCCCATGGGTTCTATTACAGATATGGACAACTTTTTGGCATATGTTTTGTGATGATATTGTACTCCTAAAATATATAAATATTTATGCCTTGCAAACCAATGTTACTTTAATAATTTGGGGGGTCACACCTAATGTTGCTAAAAAGCTATTCCTGGCTCTATGCTTAAGAGTGAGCATGGCTATGTTCAGGATCCATGTAGGTGGCAGGATCTAATCAGGGTCAGCTGCATGCAAGGTAAGTGTCTTACTCCTTTGCTTTCTCTCTGGCAACTATTGTGTTTTTAAATACAATTTCAACAAAGTGATTATGAGAAATCAAGATAATGCATATAAAAGAGGGTCATGTTACCCTGAGCTCGATGACTCTTCATATTGTTGAATACCATCTAAGCTCTCCCCATGCTGATGACTTTGAAAAGAAACTGCCAACAGTCATTTTGCTCATTTTGTTCAATATGGGAATTGTTCAGTTATATTTCTCTTCTAAATTTTGAAAACCATTGTTTCTCAAATTACCTTTTCTTTTGTATCATTTCATTATTAGCAAGCAGTCGTTGCCTTGGCAACTCTAATAAGCTGCAACTCTCTAAATCTCACACTTCAGGAGAGATTCTTCAGATAGGCATCTTAATGAAACCAGTAACTTTCTAATAATATGTAAAAGCATAATTTCTGGTTAAAAATCCAGTCATGTAGCACATATACTTAAAATAATAGCGTATACTTAAAATATGTATACTTAAAATATTATATACATACAAGTAGGTTGAATGTATTTGTCAAAAAACTGCTTTACATAATATCAAATCACGATGGAATAAAATTTTTATAGTCTAATTTATCTTATTAAATACCTCTAAAAGGTACATGGCACTATACAAATAATCAGATAAGAGACTAAGGTTCATAGTGCTGAGTTAGAAAGTATGTTGTTCATATTTAACAGATAAAATTTAGGTGTTTAAATCAATTATTGTTGTTATTAATGTTAAATGAGAGACCATGCTAGCCAGACTCGGAGTGGAGTTTTGGGCTCTACCCTTTCCTCCGCCTCCATGCCAGATGCCCAGGAAGAGAGAGACCCACCCATGCCAGACCCACATGTCCCTTAGCACGCTGCAGCAAAGCGGCTGTGTGATATTTTTATAGGATACTGAATTTTGCATAAGGCCCTTCCCAATTTCTTTCACATTTATACATAGTAAACAGTTATACACATGTTTTAAATGATACCAGTAAGCCTGGCAAGTAGCAGAGCAAACCACACATCATGCAGTTAGTCATTCTCAACATTCAGACTCCATAGTTCCTCAGAGCTCCATCCAGGAGAAAACCTGATCTTCCCCCTTTAAGTTTCATCAGTAAATGCTCAGATTGAGAGCCTTCTACTGAGACTATACCACCTACATGGTAAAGCCTGGCAAGCTACCATGTTTTATTTACTTTTATGCCAAAGACTAATAACTATTATGGACCTCAGTTCCATAACCTGAAGAACGGTTTCGGGTTCCTCCTGTCCCTGTAGCAAATAGATGCCCTTGGGTTGCACTTGCTTGTGACAGGACTAATGGAGATGTTACTAGTGCCCACTTGAGCAACTCAATGTACAATGGGAAAACAGTGATACAGTGATTGATATTATAATATATAATTTATAAAACAGAATTAATTTTTAACAAAATATATTTAATTTTAATCTTATCGCTTAATTTGTAATGACAATTTAACAGTTAACCTGCAAAATTTCTTAAAATTAAATAATCAACTCTTACTGCGTCTCCATACTGCCAAAATTTAGTTAATTGTTCAAACTATAATTATATAAAGACTATAACTTCTGAATACAATAAAACTTTTAAGGAGAGTTTTTGTAGAGAAATATTGGTGCATAGCTACATCAGAATTTTACATTTTAAGTATTTCCTGCTCAAGAAAACTCAAACTTCTTGAACATATTATTCTTTTGTCTCTCTATCTTATAATTTTTGAACATTTTGTTTTATAATTTACTGCTATGTCTGCACACTTGCTTTTGTAATAATTATATGTGGTAAATATATGCTTAATTTGCTCAATATCAACTCTTGATGTAGTAATCACTTCCATAGTTGGCCTGAAAATTTGCTCCAACTTTAACCTGTCAATCAAATCTCTCTTGTGTGGATGTAGTCTTAGTTTGACATATTCCCTGGCTTTGTTCATGCTGTGTCTACCACAATTCACTCTTCAGTTTCCAGCCCTCAAAAAATACCTTCACAAAAAAAAAATATGAGTGCCTTCTCAGCATTGACAAAAATAAGAACTCCCTAGACTCCAAGACAGGCTTCAATACTGGCATCCTCCTATAGAATTTCACTAGTGAGGGCTCTCTCCTGGCATGTATGTGATGAAAGCAAAGCTTATTTTGATACCTCTTTATTCCCCTTTCATTTCTATAATTCCATGTATTTTCATTTTGGTGGACTCATCTTTCTCATTTAATTTCCTCAGCCTGGTATCTCTCACCTCTTAATAATTCTCATGAACATATTTCTTGAAATTTTCTCTTTGTTCATGATCTCAATTCATGAAAATACATTATCTCTTGCCCTTCAGATATTATTTATGCCTTCACTACCATCAATAGCAATCCCTTTCAAGGGTAATTTATGCAATGACTCATGTACCTAGGTAGTAAGATATGTGCTAGGAATACAGGGACAAATATAAATGGAACATTCTACTTGACCTACAAGAATCTTTTTTGGAAATACAAGACAAGGAATGTAATTGCAGAAGTGTAAGTGCATCAGCTCAGACATTATTTTGAAGAGAGAAAAAATGTAGTTTCCACTGATTCTCAAATATCACAGCATATGTACCCAAACCTGCTAAGGAACAATCTTGACTTTTGTAAAGTACAACTGAATTTTCAATTATACAAAATAATTTGGTAAAAAAGTGTTATATTTAAGGATAATTCTTTCACTAATGCACCAATGGTATTACTTATAAACGCTAAAAGTGAAAAACAGGTTAAAAAATTTGAAACTGGATAAAAAATATTCTTAAGGGAATTATATCTGGATTCAACAAACATTTGTGGAGCCCTTATTATGTGACAGGTACTAGGATAGGTATTTTTAAAATGACATTTAATCATTCCTACAACTTCTTATTTTACAGGTGAGTAAACAATGCTATTTTATACATCAATCATATATTTCCCAAATAGTTGACTATAACAACTGGAAAAATTAACACAAATGCAAATACTAACATAGTACTTATATATGATAAGTAATAATATAATCCTTTTAACTCATCCCTATGTTAGCCAAATATTTAAAAAACTATACACAATATCTAATAATACACTGTTCATACAAAATCATTCCATGGTTGAATCTATCTTTTGGATGGTATGATGGTTATTAATGTTGCCATTATTTATATCACTTTCTAAGAGAAATAAGACAATTTTTTTCTTTTATTTTTGTTTTTGTTCATTTGTTTGGTTTCACAACGGAGAATACTAAGCATATGGCTTGGTATAAGCAGTTTTTATTACTAGCTTGAAACTTGTATACCATTCAAATTCTTTTTAAATGTTCAAAAAATTCAAAGTCTAGCATGAGGTAATACTGAGGTCTTAGCTCTTTCGAGTTTTGTAATTGTTTGCTTTTCTGTGCTCTATGAATTCTTTATGACTCTCAATATAAAAAATGCACCAACAGTTGCAATAGATAAAAGATTCTCCACCATGTGCAATCCATGGGGAAAACGCCATTGGAGACCAAGGGAGCAATCTGACCTTTCCCAGCTCATTCACTCCATGTAGGCAGTAAGGATTTCAGAAGGGTGTTTCAGCATCATCATAAATCTCCCCATATCTGAAGTTTCTGGTTCTGCAAGGCTAAAACTTTCTATGCAATTACCTAATATCCATCAACCTAAACTATGTCTCTTTTTTACTTTGCATTTGACTGCCAATTTTATCACTTATAAAATATTAACTTTAAAATCCAAGTAAATATATATTCATTGACTTTGACTGGTTTAGCACAGATAAATTACCTATAATTTCAATAAGGCTTTATTATCTGTTATGCTCCTAGAAAGCCATACATAGATACATCAGGAGTTTGTACTCTTAAAAAAATAAATCCAGGATTCATATAATATTTTCATATACTTTTTATAATATGCTATGAATATTTTAGATATTAAGCTAATCTAAAAATCAATAGATCTATAAAATAAATACCCATCATGTATATAGAGTGTCAAAACAAATAATTATCTAGAACTGCTCCTTCCTAAAATAGTGTAAGAGAGTTTTTAAATTGTTAATTCTAATCTGAGTCATCCTAAGGAAACATGGATTCTGACTAATTTTGGATTTATAATAAATAAGTATATAAATATACCACACATAAAAAATTAAGTCATTTTCCTGTCATCTTAAGTCATGTGAGAAAGGGCAGATTTTTAAAGAAGCCTTCATATCTTGTTTTCTTTGATTTGATAGTGTTCTTTTAAAGAGATTGAAAAAGACTAGAATTCATCACAAGTCCTTAATTGCCAGTTTCTCCACAAAATAGATGTTTATGTGCAGGCTTCGGAATAGCTACCATTCATTTGAGGGAGATCTTTTGCTGTCGAAGTTTAAATAAACAGCAATGTTTTACTAAGTTTGCAAAAGCATAATTAGTCCTAGAGGCACAATATTTTTAAGCGCCAAACACTTGTTCTCCAGCTGTACTATTTGGATCTGTAGTTTCAAAGGCGGCTTATAGCCATCTCATTGAAGTCCAAGTCCTTTCATGACTGACAAACACTTTCACTATGTGTGTGTTCATCACAGAAATAGAACAATGCATTGCCACTATTTCTTTGATAGTGGCACGTGCTACTGTTTTTTTTTTAATTTTTAGTTCACTAGAGCATGTAAAAGCTTCAAAACGAATTCCACTAGGACCCAGTAATGTTAATTTGTGTTTGTTCTGTCATGAAAGTATATTATAGAAATGAAATAACTGATTTGGAAAATTCACAGGGGGGAAGAAACAATTGTTTAAAGGTATCACTTCTATAATACTGTGTTAATATTCTATGGGTATCAAAGCATTCGTTTCTCTTTCTTCACAATATACACAAGTGAAAATAATTTTGAAGTAGTCAGAGGTGCTTTTGTTTTGTTTTGCTTTGTTTTGTTTTGGTAAGGGCCACACCTAGCAATTCTCAGGGTTTACTATTGACACTGTGCTCGGGGATCACTACTGGCAGGACTCAAGGGACCATATGCAGTGCTGGGAATTGAAACCGAGTTGGGTGCATGCAAGGCAAATGCTCTACTTATTGTGTTATCTCTCCCATCCCGCAAAAAATTTTGTTTTAGAGTAACATGGTACGCTTTCACTTCTTTCATACACATACTAAATAACAAAGACAATATTATAAATCATACTCATTTTAAGAATATTGTAAGTAATTCAACTTTCTTACTGCTACTAATTCAGTTTACTGTTTGATGGATTTTGTTGCATTACCTTTATTTAAAGCCCTCTGTCTCCTACTCTGTAGGTGTTGACTTCTAACCAGGTGCAGTGGATTGCTGAAATTTTGTTTTTTTTCTTTCCTATGTGCCTTCTCTTGTGTTGAAGTAACATACTTTTGTATATCAAAAGGAAAACTGCTAGGGCTATGCATTTGTAATGTAGGAGCTAATTAATTATGTAATATATACTCCTGATCATGAGTCATCTGGGAGGGAAGATGAGTTCTAGGCCTGGATCGCCATTCCAATAAAGCTCCTGAGAGACTCACAGACATGGGGCAGAGCTGCTACTGGCTTTCCCTGTGCCCAGCCGCTCATGAGGGTGCCCAGGAGGGATGGCGGGTTCTAGCCCTAGCCCACCACCCCAGCAGAGCCTTGCAACAAGCCAGATGACCCCCCACTCCATGAGGGCTTCCATTTTTCACATCCGGACTTCTCTCTCGTCAGAACTCCACCCAGCAGACCAGCCTATCACAGCCGGCCGCGTGGCTCATCAATAAATTCTGGACTTAGAGATGACTACAAGAGTATGCTACCTGCACCGCAGAGCCTGGCAAGCTACCCGTGTTGTATTTTATATGCCAAATACCAGTCACAATTATAGACCTCATTCCGGAATGGATTGAGGCTCTTTATGTTCCTGGAGCAAGCAGATGCCCTTGGGCTCTACTAGCATGAGACAGGACATATATAGATGTTGCTGGGGCCCGCTCGAGCAAATTGATGATGAACAGGAAGACAGTGACAGTGATACAGTGAATATGTACTCCTGGGTATCCATCATATTTCCTAGTTTGAAACCTCAGTAGCCCTTAGATTGATTCTAATTTCTTATACCCTAAAAAAGAGGAGCCTATGATGGGACTGGATAGACCTAGGGCAAGCTGTGAGTAAACTGCCCTGGCCTTGACCTGGGACTCATGTCATAAGCAGTATAATAAGCTAAGAGTTCAGTTATGTAACAAACACTGTCATGACCCAAAGATAAGATCAAATTGTAAACTGGATCAACGTGTAAACTAAATAAGCTTGATCCTGGGTGTATATAAATATCTGTATGTCCTACTGTGTTTATACAAAATGACTAAGAATATTACTAAGATAAATTTTTACCAGCAAAGTAAAGGAGAGAACAACAAGAGGAATCCACCTTTGACCTGGGCAGGTATATAACTCCAGGGCAGGATCTCATCTGGGGGTGGAGGGAGAAAGGTCCCCTGGTTTGCTCATGGGAAGGAAGGATCTTTTATTCCTTCTCATTATTTCAAGATCAAAATCTATCATCTCTTGTAACTCCCATCACCTAACCTTTTGTGAAGTATATAACTAGTAGACTTCACTTGAGAGAATGAGTGAGTGAGGAAAGGAAAGATTAAAAGTAGAGAGATTCAGACTACCAAGAGCCAGTGGTCTGCTCCTTTATCCATCAGTCTCAAGGAATCGTCATTGACCCCAAATGCATCTGCGAACCCCACCAAACCCCAATATATATTGGGGACCCCCGAGCCCCAACAAGTTTAATGAGAACATAGTCACTATTGATATGCACTCTTAACAACCTCTCAAACTAGATTATTGTGTGCTACATGTGGGAAAGTTCCTATAGATACATCTTGTTTTACTTGAAACTATACAAACTGTAATTACGTTTATGAGGAACTAAAATGTATGCTTTATCCCTTGCTTGCCATGTCTTTGAAACAATAGAATAAGCAGATAGTAGATATTCATTTCCTTATCAGAACTGTTACAGTAGGTTGAGGGGTAGAGCACCAAATCACTTTAAATCTCTGCCATAGAAAAGAATGGTTGGGGGTGGGATTTGGCCACAGATAAAAAGCACCAAGCGCCAGGCCACCCACACCAGCTTTTCTCCATTTTTTCAGCACCAGGGAGCTCTGGACCCATTGCTCTTTCTCCAGGAGACCTCCTGGAGAGGTCAGGTAGGGCTGCATGTGCCAGGTCAGGGCTTAGAACAGATGGGCAGCTCAGGGCCAGACAAGGGGCAGAATCCAGACAGTCCTTGGTCACCCAGCACAACTCAGGTACAGGCAAGGCTCAAAAGCACAGGATAGCTCAGGAACAGGCAGAGCTCAGAAGCCCATAATAGTTAAGGTACAGGTGGGGTTTAGACACCCAGAAGGGGTTAAAGTGCTGAACTCAGGACTCTCAACCAGGAACATGTGGCAATGTTTGGAGTGAAGGATACCTGGGCTCAACAGCAAGGACTGCTGGGATACAGCTGGGAGGCCCAGCAACAGTGTGAGCTTAGAGATCTGGCACACATGGGCTGCTGTGGTCATCTGCAGGAAAGCATACACTGGATCGAGAACAGCGCAGGGGACAGGACCAGTGACATCATTCACGGGATGAAAGTAGACTGCGTGGGGCAGAACAGGGAAGTTGTTCACAGGACTGGGCAGTGTTAGGGACAGGACAGGACTGTGAAAGGTAACAGAAAGTCCTAGACATCTGGAGAGGGACCGGGAGCCATCTATCTTTTCTGCACATTAAAGTGACTTTCAATCTTCTAAGTTCTGTATACAAACCTTTCATACAATTCGCAAGAACCCACCAACAGAGGAAAATCTACTTTCACTTTAATAGAACAAATTCAGTTTTTCCCTTCTTTCAGATACTAACATAAATGTTAATGTTGTTGGCATTGTGTCAGCTTAGAAAGCTCCTATTTTACCATTCAAATATTTTTTTTTCTTTTTGGGTCACACCCGGCAATGCTCAGGGTTACTCCTGACTCTGCATTCAGGGATTACCCCTGGCCATGCTAGGGGGACCATATGGGATACCCGAATCGAACCCGGTAGGCTACATGCAAGGCAAGCATCCTCCCTACTGTACTATCGCTCCGGCCCATCCTATTTACCATTTAAATCTTAACAATATTTAAAGCTTAACCTGTATCTTTCTCCTCCATTAAGCTTACCTCTTTTAAGTACTAATAACTTCCTCTCTAGATGTACTTTTGAAAACAAGAATCGTGTTTTTTTGTTATATTTTTAACTTTTAGATCTCTTATCACATAAGAGATACAGTGATATTTACGTTATCATACAAGACACTGAATACAATTAATTCCATCTTAGCACTGTGACAAATATAATGAGGAAGATAAGCAAAGTTGATATTTAACCTTTCCTTTTTTCTTTTTCTGTCACTTGGTGTTTTTTTATCTGTAGGCCAAATCCCTTTTTTCTTTTCTTTTTTCTTTTCTTTTCTTTTCCTTTCTTTTCTTTTCTTTTCTTTCTTTCCTTTCTTTTTTCTTTTTTTTTCTTTTCTTTTCTTTTTTTTTCTTATAGGTCATTCCTGGTGGTGATCAGGGCTTACTTCTGGCTCTGTGTTCAGGGATCACGACTTCTGGGGCTTGAGGACCAAACAGGGTTGCCTTGGTAAGGCATACACCCTGCATATGTAGTACCGACCCTGCTCCTTAAATTCCTTTTTATCTTTGAGAGCAATCACTAGAGTTAAGAGATAAGACATATTTAAAATGACTAAACCAAGGCAAAATGTTGTTCATGACATACAAAAACAACTTTATATTTGCTATAAATTTTGAAGGAGAGAAAACTTGATTTTCTTAGATATTCCAAGTTTGATACATTTCTTAGAATTTTTCAAATCCGGTCACTACTTCAATTCAGAAGCACTTTTATAGCAAAACTGGTTGACTTAATATAGTTTTACCATAAAAGATAAACAATGGAGATGGAGAGATAGCATAGCATGTAGGGCACTTGCCTTGCACAGGGCCGATCAGGGTTCATTCCCTGGGATATCATATGGTTCCTAGAGCACTGCAAGGAGTAATTCCAGAGTGCAAAGTCAGGAGGACCCCTAAATATTATCAGCTGCAGCCCAATCTCCTTCTCCCTGCCAAAACATAAAAATAATTTCTGACAGTTTGGTTTCAATTTTGAGCTATAGAGATGAGAAGAGATAGAAGTTTTGTAAAAAGGATAAGAATAACCTATATTAGTTTGAAATTCCTTTGGTGGGAATAAGTCTTAGTTCCTTCACCACAAAACAAAATGTTTAGTAAAATATATCCAATGTAAAAGAGGTGTTTGGAACCAGTGTTCCTGAGAACTGATGACTGGATAAAAGAAACTTTGGCATATCTACACAATGAAATACTATGCAGCTGTTAAGAAAAGCGAAGTTATGAAATTTAGCTATAAATGGATGGACACAGAGAATATCATGTTGAGTGAAATTAGCCAGAAGGAAAAAAGACAGATATAGAATGACTACATTTATTTGCATCACACATACACACACACACACACACACACACACACACACACACACACATATATATATCGTATATATTACTATACCAATGGAGACTCTCAGACATGGGGCAGAGCTGCTACTTGCTCTCTCTGTGTCCAGTCGCTCATGAGGCGCCCAGGAGGCATGGCGGCTTCTAGCCCTGGCCAGCCACCCCCAGCAGAGCCTCACAACAAGCCAGACGACCCCCTACTCCTTGGGGGTCACCATTTTCCACATCCAGACTTCCCTCTCATCACAACTCCATCCAGCAGAACAGACTATCACAGCCCAGATCATCAACACCCACCCTGCAGCAGTTTTTTTTTTTTCAATCCAGCCAGGTATTGAACCGGAGACTCTCAGACATGGGGCAGAGCTGCTACTTGCTCTCCCTGTGCCCAGCCTCTCATGAGGTGCCCAGGAGGCATGGCGGGTTCTAGCCCTGGCCTGCCACCCCAGCAGAGCCTCACAACAAGCCAGGCGACCACCCCACGCCAAGGGGGCCGCCATTTCACACATCCAGACTTCCCTCTCGTCACAACTCCACCCAGTAGACCAGACTATCACAGCCCGGATCATTGACACTCACCCTGCAGCAGTTTTTTTTTTCAATCTGGCCCAGGTATGCTGAACCAGAGACTCTCATACATGGGGCAGAGCTGCCACTTGCTCTTCCTGTGCCCAGCCACTCATGAGGTGCCCGGGAGGCATGGCGGGTTCTAGCGCTGGCCTGCCACCCCAGCAGAACCTCACAACAAGCCAGACGACCCCCTATGCCATGGGGGCCGCCATTTTACATCGGACTTCCCTCTAGTCACAACTCCACTCAGCGGACCAGACTATCACAGTCCAGATCATCGACACCCACCCTGCAGCAGTTTTTTTTTTCAATCTGGCCCCAGGTATGCTGAACCAGAGACTCTCAGACATGGGGCAGAGCTGCTACTTGCTCTCCCTGTGCCCAGCCGCTCATGAGGCACCCGGGAGGCATGGCGGGTTCTAGCCCTGGCCTGCCACCCCAGCAGAGCCTCACAACAAGCCAGACAATGCCCCCTTCTCCATGGGGGCTGCCATTTTCCACATCCAGACTTCCCTCTCGTCACAACTCCACCCAGCAGACCAGACTATCACAGCCGGGTCGCGTGGCCTTTATGCTTGCTTGGTTTATCAATAAATGCTTTATTTAGAGTTGACTACAAGAGTATGCCTCCCGTACGGCAAGTTGGCAAGCTGCTCAAGTTATATTTGATATGCAAATGTCAGTAACATTTATATTAGGTCATTCCCATGACTTAATATAATGGTTCCGAGGCTCTTTATGTTCCTGGAGCAAGCGGTTGCCTTTGGGTTCTACTAGCATGAGACAGGACATATGGAGATATTACTGGTGCCCACTCTAGCAAATAGATGATGAACAGGAAGATAGTGATAGTGATATGATACTAATATTCAAGGTTCAGGTAAAACACAGATCAGGAGGTCTTGTCAAAGGTGGAAATTATCACAAACGTGGTGGGAGTCAGATGTTTTGTAAGATAGAGTATGGAACAGTGTGCTAATAATTGTCGAAATGCTAATACCAACCTAGATCTGAGCATTAAATACAGACAAAAGATACATATGGCAACCTCTAAATGTATGTATTGTTATCCACAATGTGTAAGGGAAGGAAGAGAGAAAGAGAGAGAATGATAAAGAGATAAAGAACCTGTCATAGAGGCAGTCTAGGGGGGGGGAAGGGAATTGAGGTCATTTGTGGTGGGAATTGGGCACTGGTAGAGGGATGGGTACAAGAACACTGTATGACCAAAACCCAAATATGAACATCTTATGAACATCTTTGTAAATCTATATCTCATGGTGGTGTAATAAAATCACTGTCTTCCGTATATCATCGATTTGCTTGAGAGGGCACGAGTAGCATCTCAATACGTCCTGTAACATGTGAGATAGCCCAAGGGCATCATCCCACACCAGGAACATAAAGACCTTCAAACCATTCCATCAGGTCATGGGAATGAGGTCTATAATTGTTACTGGTATTTGGCATATCAAATATGACACGGGTAGCTTGCCAGGCTCTGCCATGCAGGTGGTGCGGTGGCCGCTGCGGCAAGCTCAGGAGCCCAGTGGGCCCCCGGCCCCTCCATCGGTCCTGTCGGACCAGCGCTCCCAAACTCTCCATCTTCTCCAGTCCATCCGCTGATTGTCGCGAGGCGGCTTCACACCCTCGCACCTCTCCTCATCCCTCCCTGGCCCGTCCCGCCCCAGGGCTGCCGTCACCTGCCTCCCACGATGGTGTAATAAAATATTAAAATCAAACAAAAAAAGAGGTGTTTGGTAATTCATATTAGCTTTTAAGAACATTAATTATCAATTAATTATCAATTCTGAGAGACTCACAGACTTGGGGCATTGCTGCTACTTGCTCTCCCTGTGCCCTGCCATTCATTAGGTGCCCAGGAGGGATGGCGGGTTCTAGCCCCTGGCCCACTACCCCAGCAGAGCCTTGCAACAAGCCAGACGACCCCCCACTCCATGAGGGCCTCCGTTTTCCACATCCAGACTTCTCTCTCATCAGGACTCCATCCAGCAGACCAGCCTATCATGCCCGGCTCATCGAAGTTCCACCCTGCAGCAGTCCTTTTTAAATCTGGCTCAGGTATGCCGGGCCAGAGACTCACAGACTTGGGGCAGAACTGCTACTTGCTCTCCCTGTGCCCAGCCGCTCATGAGGTGCCTAGGAGGGATGGCCGGGTTCTAGCCCTGGCCCACCACCCCAGCAGAGCCTTGCAACAAGCCAGATGACCCCCACTCCAAGAGGGCCTCCATTTTCCACATCCGGACTTCTCTCTTGTCAGAACTCCACCCAGCTGACCAGCCTTTCACAGCCCAGCTCCGCGGCGCCTGCGGCCATGTGGATTCATCAATAAATGCTGGACTTAGAGATGACTACAAGAGTATGCTACCTGCACGGCAGAGCCTGGCAAGCTTCCCGTGTTGTATTTGATATGCCAAATACCAGTAACAATTATAGACCTCATTCGGAATGGATTGAGGCTCTTTATGTTCCTTGAGCAAGCAGATGCCCTTGGGCTCTACTAGCATGAGACAGGACATATGGACATGTTACTGGGGCCCGCTCGAGCAAACGATAATGAAAGGGAAGACAGTGACAGTGACAGTGACAGTGAATTATCAATTCTGTAGCTGATACAGATACAGCATTCTCTAGTGTCCTAATTACCAAAAATTTTACACAGCATTAGAAATTTGAGACAAGAGAAGAATCGGCTACTCTTAATCCCTCAAAAAAGAAATTCCTCATGAATCCTGGTTTTTGAAAATGGTGAAACAGTTTTTGCCATTTATTTTAAAGATTATATGCATATAATTCTGATATTTGGCAGAGTATGTTTGAATAAAATAAAAGAACTTGAAATATGATGTAACATTTAAATATGATTCCCAATATATATATGACAAGTTTTGTGTGTTGCATATAATGACCCAAAAATTACAGCTTTTGACAGCAGCTTCTGTTAAAGAACAGTATAGAAATAAGGTTTACACATAACTACACAAAGCTCAGTATTTGGGAATCAACATTTAATGAAGGAAGAAATTTAAGTAAAAACGATGGGCCCAGAGAGATAGTACAATTGATTTGATACTTGTCTTGCATGCAGCTGACCTGTGTTAAATTCCCACTACTCTTTATAAAGTGCCCCAGCCCACCACGAGTGAAGCCTGAATGCAGCTGAGTGTGGCCCAAAAAAATGAAACAAAAGAATTATTTAAGAACATTAAATTAATTTTCATTGTGGTTTAATTATTCTATTTTTAGACAAATTGTCATATAGATAATTAGTTCTGAATAAAACGCTTACTACAAAAATACTTGCACTGAAAATATTTGTAGCAAAGTAAGTAATGCAAATCTACCTAAAACCAGAATTTTCAATATTTACTCATTTTACTAAAAAATGCTGAGTTTCCCATGTCTTTTTAGTTGTTAGAAAGTACTAGAAATGTGAAATGTAAAATAGAGTTCCAGATCTCAAATATATCAACAGAAAAATAAATGGGAATACAAAGAAGGATAATACATCAAAATACACACTATGATATAAATATGCTTCAAAGTAATTTATCTGAGTGAGAGAATTATGATTAGTATGCTCTGATCAGCACTTTCCTTTTAGCTTCTTGAAAAGAAGATCATTCACAATCTTACCATTAGAGTATAGGCACATAGACACGCATTAAACATGTGATTGATGAAGTCATTAACACCTCATAGAAGTTCAACTTAGCCTATATCAGTAATGAGTGCTAATGTACCCTATATCAATCCAGGTTCTATTTTTCTTTTTATTTCAGGGTGGAAGGAACTACAACTGGTGGTGCCCAGGTGTTATGCTTGGCTCTGCATTCAGAGATCACTGTTGGCAGGCTCAGGGGACCATATGGGATGCCTAAGACGGAACTCAGGTCAAAACAAATACCCTAGTCATTGAATTATTGCTCCAGTCCCACGTTCAGGCTTTCTTAATTCTCACAATAGGTCAATAATCTAAAAAGAAAAATGAAGAATACAAACATCTATTTGTTTGAATTCAAATAGCAGCTCAACATTACTGAAACAATATCAAAATAGGACTAACATGAAATAAAGCTCAGCAAAATGTATATAAGCAAATAAACCATCATCTCTATACTGATGACAATTTATTGTAATAAATAGTAGTGACATTGCTGTGCTAAATGTTGGGTTTTTCATGTTTTACTATTAATAATCTTTATAATATCCTATGAGAATTCTTTATAAGTATGTCATTTGGAACTCAGATTTTAAATAAGACAATGAAAATACAATAAAAAATACAGGGAAGGTCCCAATTAAGCTGGATCAAAATAAATACTCTCTTAAACTACAATATCAAATAACTTTTTTATTCAAAATTACTTATTTAAAAACATAAGAAACTTTTCTACTTTATAAATTTCTAAAATAGCTAATTTATCATTGGTTTAAAATATTATGGAATTTTAGGGAATTAGCTTCATACCTCCATGTGTATAATACTTCATTCTCCACCGAAAGCTCCAATATTTTCCATTTCTAAAACTACCCCTATATTCTTTCCATTTACCCTCCATTCTTTCTCTCTAGTAGTTTAAACAACTACTTGCTTAAATCAAGTCTAGGAGTAGTTTTGACCAACATAAATTATTTTAAACACTTGCTAATGCTAGCTACTAAATGTCACGAAAAGAAAATTAAATAAGTCAAGGTGTCTTGCAGCTAGTAATTTCTCATTTCTAAGCAAATTATTTTTAATATACCCTGTTAGTTCCTTTCCCTATTTCTAGGATAATATCACCAAATAAATGATAGAACTATTTGTAAAAAAAAAAAAGAATAGATACATGTCACACTGAGTTTACCAGACAAAAACATCCTATCAGGCTAAGGTGTCGTAATTATCATGAATTGGTATAGAAAATCTCCATGACTCACTGTATCACATTTTTACTGTAATTTTCAAATGTAACCTTAAACTTACCATGTTCACTTTTTAAATTTGTTCATGTTTTAAAAAGGCACTAATACTGTATAGATTGGCAAATGTTTAAATTAACATAAGATCACAATGAAAGGACCCTAAAACTTAGATGAAAGGGAAATATGGACCACGCTATAAACATAAGATGAGCCAAGAGACCAGTTTCTTGGTGAATGCAGTTCAGAGCTGAAGTTCTAAACAGATTTTTATCTTGATAGATCAACTTCCCCTGAAAGCTCTCTACTGAAGATAAAGGAATCCAAATGCTTGAATTGTGATCTATTATGCTTTAATTTAAGCATATAATTTGTTGTACCCTAGAAAAGTTTGTGAAAACCTGAGATAGAAATAAAAAAAGAAAAAGGAATTAAGGAAAAATGCTTGTTATAAAATAATATTTGGATTACTTTTTTAATAGTTACTTTCTGGAGAGATTTAAAGTATAGTTATTATTCATTTTATGTGCAAGAAATCTTAAATCTTTATGGATTTCCTGTCTCTTCCATTTTTAGGCGTCTATGTATTTACTCTCACCTTTCCATAGATATTTTTACTTATATCTCAAATACATGTCTAAATTAGCATAATATATTTTAGTTCAGTTACAGAATAAAAATCTGATAAACAGAAATTATTATACTTTTCCAAAGATATTAAATATCACTTTACTCATCTTATATTGTAAGGGTTGGCCACCCGATGGGGTGACTGACTGGGAGCCTAGGAACGCCGCACCTACCAAGGAAAACTCTGAGAGACCAAGTCCTATGCAAAAGCAAGGGTTTTATTAATAAGCTGAGTATACTTGGGTCATAGCGTGACCCCAAGCGGTCAGTGGCTAAGAGCCCCGAGCCCTTCCAGGGACGATCTTTTTAAGGAATAATTCCCGCTACAGAAAAGCCCACGCATAACTATCCAATAGGTTTAAAATATTACATCAAGGTCTGCACGCAGGCAGCCAATCACTCTGCACCAGGTAACCATCACCCACCAATCTGAGTGTGCCTAATACTTCTTTCCATATTTGGCACGGCATGGGCCCAGTCACCTACCATACCAAATACAGAGGGGGACATCAGACGCAACCTCTCGGGAATGTTTGCCTTATAGCCCTCCCTGGAATTACTTGCTTAAGGCCCTTCCTGCTGTGCTCTTGTCTTGTCGAGCCATCATTTTATCAGTTACTTTCAGTTGAGCCATCATTTTATCAGTTACCTCCATTTTATCAGTTACCTCTGGTTCCTGTCTTTGTGTTCTGTGGGCGAGGGGCCATTCTTTCAATATCACTTGTCTTCCCATTGTTCATCGATTTGCTTGAGCAGATACCAGTAACATCTCCATTTGTTGCGATTGAGGTCAATTATTGTTACTGTTTTTGTCATATCGAATACACCACAGGTAGCTTGCCAGACACTGTCATGGCTCTGAGTTTGTCCCAGGGGGACCAGTCTTTTTTCAATGTCAGATCATCAACCTTTCAGGACCCGGGGGCCAGAAGGTTGGGTGTAGATAAGCCCTTCTCCTGTCTATCAACCTGCCAATGCAGCCAGCACAGCAGCCACACCTGCAACACCTCGAGGGACAGGGGTGTTAAATATGGAATTTAAAAAAATACCATAAGAGTATAACTCATAATACTTTTTTAGTGGGATTATAAACAAAAGGAAATTAATATATATACAGATTATTTTATGCATTGAATAAGTTTATATTAAATATATGTATATTAAGGTCAATTGCCTTACTGAAAAGTGTAGGACATTAAAAAAAGCACAAATAGAATTATTTTAGGGTTATGGTTAAACTGAAGAATGACAATACAAATAAAGTAACCAAATATTATGAAATGGTGGTATCAGAAAGACATACAAACATTCTGCAGTAAAAAAAAAAATAGAAAGACTACTAGGAAAAAAAAATGAACAAAATCCAAATTAAAAACAGAAATATTGCAGATAAATGACAGAGGCAAAAAGCTCTGGATTCTGTTTGAAAAGAGAATAAGTCAGAGACAAAGTTGTACCATTTATATTATATTGATTTGCCTTTGCTTACCTATGGTTGTGCCGGCATGGCAATGTCATTAATGTGAGAGCACTATACAAAAGAGCACATGCAAGTGCAGTATACTCAGAACAGATGTCAGAGAGTCTTTATTTAATTTTATTTTATTATACCACCATGAATTATACAATTACAAAGGAGTTAATAATTGGGTTTTAGTCATACAGTGCTCCAACACGCATCCCCTCCACGAGCACATTTCCAACCACCAATGTTCCTAGATTCCCTCCTCCCTCCCTCCAGCTTCCCTCTATAGCAGTCACTTTCCCCCCCCCCCTTCTTCTTTCTTCTCTCTCTTTCTCTCCTCACTGTGCTTCTACATTTTTTTGTTCCTTTTGCTCTCTTACTCAGTGTCTAGTGCTCTGCATACATTTAGGAACATCATGTAAATCCTTTGCTTATATTCAATGTTCAGTTCTAGTCTTTCTTGCATTACTGTTTCCAACAATAAGTAGAAAATTGTATATATTTATATTCCACAAATGAATGCAGTCATTCTATATATGTCCTTATATTCTGACTGATTTTTTTTCAGCAGCAGTTATGTGTAGCTAGGTCGAGAAGTCAACATGATGAATGACCTAAAAACCTGAGCTGCACAGGAGGAAGAGAGTGACATAGAATGCCTTCAAAAGCATCTAAGAAATAGCTAGAAAGACAAAGAACCTCCGGCTCCAGGCACATCTCTTCAACTCCACCATTCTCCCTGCACTAACATATGCCTCAGAGACCTGGGCCCTACGAAAGCAGGATAAGAATGCTATTTGGGTCTCCCAAAGAGGAATTGAAAGAGCTATGCTTGGAATATCATGCCTCACTCAAGTGAAAGAAGGAATTTGGAGCTCCGACCTTTGTTGCTGTTCCAGAGTCAGGGACGCTGTCTCCTTTGCCAAGGCATCGAAACTCAGATGGGCTGGACATATAATGCGATTTGGAGACAACCACTGGACTAGAGCCGTTACCGGCTGAATCCCACGGATGTCAAAAGATCATGTGCCCGCCACAAGATGGTCAGACTTCGTCAAGACCATGAACGAACGGTTTGAGGCTCTTTGTATTCCTTAAGCAAGCAGATGCCATTGGGCTACACTGGCACATGATAGGGTCAAATGGAAATATTACTGACACCCGCTCAAGCAAATCGACAAATAATGGGATGTCAAGTGATCAAGTGATCAAGTGATTCTGACTGATTTAACTGACTGATCTCCATGTCCATCCATTTGTAGGTAAATTTCATGACTTTGTTTTTTTCCTGACAGCTGCTTAGTACTACATTGTGTAGATGTACCATGAATTCTTTGGCTAGTCATCTGCTCAAGGGCACTCTAGGTTGTTTCCAGTTTCTGGCTATTGTGAATAGTGTTGCAATGAAAACAGAAGTGCAGATTGTTTTTCTGTTGTGTGTTTTGGGGTCCCCAGATATATTCCCAGGAGGAGTATTGCTGGGTCAAAAGGGAGCTCGGTATCTAGTTTTTGGAGAAATATCCATATTTTTTTCCAAAAAGGCTGTACAAGTTGATATGTCCACCAACAATGGATGAGAGACCCCTTTTCCCTCATCCACTCCAGCACTGGTTGTTCTTGCTCTTTTTGATGTGTGCCAATCTCTGTGGTGTGAGATGGTATCTCTGTTGTTTTTATTTGTATCTCCCTGGTGATTAATGTTGAAGAGCACTTTTTCATATGCCTTTAGGCCATTCGAATTTCTTCTTTGTCATAATTTCTGTTAATTTCTTCTTCTCATTTCTCAATGGGTTGGATTTTTTTTTCTTGTAAAGTTCTACCAGTTTCACCGGAGTGATAGCACAGCAGGTAAGGCATTTGCCTAGCAAGCGGTGACTTGGGTTCTATTCCCCAGCATCCCATATGGTCCCCCAAGCACTGCTGGGAGTAAATCCTGAGTGTAGAGCCAGGAGTAACCCCTGAGCATTGCCAGGTGTGACCCAAAAAAAGAAAAAAAAAAGTTCACCAGTGTCCTGTCAGAAAATGTTATTCATGGGAATCAGAAATCTGTTTTGTCCCAGCACTTTGCTCAAATTTCTTTACACAATATTTTTGTCATTTACGCCTCAAATAGGTAAGTACCATCAGTCTTCCTAAAGTACTTGATGAGATATGAACATACTAAAAACTTGGTTAAAAATCACTAAAAGAAAGTGATCAGGTGTTTTATGATCACTGATATATATTTACATCACCTACAGATATGTAATATTAATGACTAAAGGGAGAGTGTTATTAATGACTAAATTCTGCATCAGCAGGTGGCAGACAGTAGACAGGCTTGTCTACACCCAGGGTTTTTCCCTGTGGGCCCTAGATGGTTGATGGTGACATAGAAAAAGACTGGGTCCCCTGGGATGAACCCAAAGCCATGGCTGAGCCTGGCAAGCTACCCGTGGCATATTCGATATGCCAAAAACAGTAACAATAATGGACCTCATTCCCAACTAATGGAGATGCTACTGGTGTCTGCTCAAGCAAATGGATGAACAAGGGGAACACAAGTGATACAAGTGATATTAATAGAGTGTAATAAATGCATGTTGTCTGTGGGGTATGTAAGGAGCTCTAGATTGAAGAGGGAGTAGCCACTAGAGTGAAGAGTGTTCTTTCTACTACTCCTTCCTGTGTCTCACCAGGATTGATCTTGACCTTGTCAGAGAAGCATATGGGGAGGGCAGACTGAGAAAATCTCCAGGAATTCCTAATTTGGGGTCGAGGGGTACAGACTAAGGTTCTGAAAATCACCCAGGTTTCACATGTTGTTGGAGGACATGTTTAGCTAATCTGGGAGTTTTGTTGTTTTGCTCACTCCCAGCTTAATCTTATTTAAGCCAATGTTCATTCTAATGAGATCTCTCTTCTATGTAAACACTGCTAGAGGGTGTGGCACTTACAGAAGTCACCTTGATTGAATAACTTCTGACTTATACATCTACTAAGACTTCTATGTCTTCTAGATTGGGCACAGCACCTCTTTATACCCACTGCACCCAGCGTGGGACAGTTAGAATTTACCAGGAGACTACCACCCTGGCTACGCTGAGACTAAAGGTAGACTATAGGAAGGATCATACTAGTTTGCTCTAAGCAGGCGAGTATGACCCTTTCAGTACATGAGAACAAGATACTCAGAATCACCCTGGTGCAGATAATAATAAGGACCTTGTGGGTACCATCTAGATTACATGAAGCTCATGAAGTTAAGATGTATTACTTTATATCAGCCCCCTCTCTCTCCAGTGTTTTACATAAGAGATAATCTCGGGATTAGTCCTTGGTGTAACCTTTGTTTATACCTACAATAGGGTGTGGCACTACACTCTGTTTAGGGTTCTTTGTTGGCATGACAACCTCCCGATTGGATTACTTTGGTGTATATAAGGGGCTGACTTGAGGCCCCTTCACCTTTTGCCTTTTTGGTTCCTCAGCCTTCAGCTTTTGACTCCTGCGGCTTTTGGCTTTTGGCTTTGGTCTTTTGTTCTTTGGCCTTTTTGCTCCATCTTCTAGTGCTGTGGAAGAGCTTTTGTACTATTAAAAGCCATTTTTGGAACTGCACCGGACTCGTGAGTTTTCATCTGTTCTCCCGGCGTCCTCGGAGGTAGAAGACAACCTCTGTCCTGACACTGTCGGGGACCCCGCGGCGTTCCCGACAACATGTTCATTGACTATTCTTCTCAGAAAGAATTTGAGAAGACAGTGAAACAAAAATACTTACAAGAAATATGTGGCAGGAGTTAAAAGAGAGAAATATAGAGAGAAATTTATAAAATAAAAGATATTAATACCCCAATTCAGGGTGTGTGTAGCCTCCAAATGGACTGCACTTATAAAGTAACAGGGAAAAGTTATGCACTGGACCAGAGGCCTGTAGGTAACTCCGTTGTGTGAAATTGACAAGATTTTTTGTGTGTGACCCTGAGTATTGTATATCAAATTAGCACACAAAACTCCAGCTATTCAGATTAGTCTATTTTAGTTTCAAGGACTCTTCTGCCGCTTCCTGTTTCTCTAGCCTCTTTTCAAGTGTATTGTGAAGCATAACCTGCCCCGCACACACACACACACACTGTGTTCAATGTCACATGTCCCTCTCTGTCCTCCTCTAAGGTCTGCTGCCCTGTAGTCTGCTGCTGGGGCTCTGAAATCTGCCTCCATAGGAATGTTGCCCTTCTGTTCTATGTCCCTTGGACTTTTCTTTGTTCTCTGGCCACCTGTGAGAGAAGCGCTTCTTCTCTGCCTGGTCCTCTGCTAGGCATTAAGAAAGGCTGACGCCATCCTTCTGGGTATACAAGGGATCAAACTGTTTTAATCACTCACCAGCAAGGCAAGCACCCATCCTACCTGCTGTATTATCTCACCGGCCCCCAAAGAGAGCATATTAGTGACATTCTCAGAGTACTTAGGGTTTACATTTTAGAAGCTGAGATAGCATACACATTAGTGTATATGTGGTTCAGGAACAAAATTTGCAATTTTATGTTTCTTCAAAGTTTGTTATCAGACACCAACACCAACACAACAGTCCTTCCACCACAATCCACTGGAGTCACTCTCTATTGTTTTCTGTCCCCCTGAAACAGAGCCAAAGAGCAATATTACACAAAGACAATTGTCCTTGAGCCAAACTCTAAAGATGAGGAGAGTTTGACCTCAGTTATACCTTCCCCTAAGCCCTGTTTAGTTTTGTAGATAAACAGAGTGTGACTGGGAGAACCAGTTCCTCTACATCAACAGGGGAATTCATTGTTCTTTCTGATCTGCAAAAGCACCCTTTTTTCCTTTGTTCTTCCCATGTTAAAAAAAATGGAACATATAGATAAGACGGGATTTTAAGTTTAAAAATTCTTTATCTTCATCAAAACTTGATCTATTTTTAATACTTTGAGAGATATCCATAATGTTTTTTTCCATAGAGGTTGAACCAATTTGCTATCCCACTACTAGTGGGTGTGTTATACTTTTTATTTCCCATCAACAGTTGTTTCTGACCTTTTAGATACAGACCATTATCATAGGTATGAATAGATATACTGTTATTTTTTGACTTACATTTCCAGGATAAGTTATGAACATTTTTTTCTTGTTTGTTGGTGGTCTGTATGTCTTTAGTGAAGGATCTGTTTATCACTTCTCATGTTTTGATGGGGTTTGTTCTTGAATTTTGTGAGTTTCTTATAGACTGTGTATTAGTTATTTGTCAGATGTAATACAATATTTTTTTAAAAAAAACAAAGCTCTGCTTCTTGTTTTTTAGCTGTCTTTGTTTTCCACTTATTTTTGGCTCAGGGGAGATTATCCCACCTTGCTCCAGGCATAAGAAAAAATAGAATTTCTGTGTACCTCTTCCAGCCTTGAGGATACTATTTTTCATCAGTAGAGGGAATGGACATGGTTTTAAAGAATGTATTCTTCATCTTTACACTATTGTTGTTTTTTTTTGCTGTTTTTCTAGTCCTTTAATTTAGGAAAAAAATATCACAAATTGATTTTAAAGCACTTTTTTTTGTCTTTTCTACTGCGTTTTACTGCCCTCACTCTCTCTCTCTCTCTCTCTCTCTATATATATATATATATATATATATATACACCTATATATGTATATATATAGGTATATATGAAGATATAACAACTTTTAAAGATGGTGTTAAGAGGATATATCCCCTTAACACCATCTTTAAAAGGTTCTCTAAAAATTATTATTTTTAGAGATTCTCTAAATTCTCTAAAAATTATTATTCACTACCTGTTGTACAGTGGTGAGAAATTGTCTTTCTCACCTTTTGTGTAAATCTGTATTTTGGTTAGGAATTTTCAGGATTTTTTCATTAATAATGAAGGATAAACTAATAAACTATTACTGTTTCCTTTGACCACTAAATGGCCTCCCAAGCACAACCACGTACAGAGAGATTCTTCCTGACACACTCAAAAAAGAAAGATTTAGCTTTAGTACTTAGTTTGTTCCCAAGGCACTTTGCTGTCTAGCTGACTACCTTTCTAATTTTCAAATGTATAGCTAATAGAAACATCTTTAGAGATGGGCAGTTGTGAGGGTGTTCTAGTTTTAACTGTCTCAATACCCATAACAAGGCATTATATATATATATATATATAATTATAATATATATATATATATACACACATATATAAATATAATTTAGGTTTTCTCCAATAAATGCAGCAATGTTACTGCATATGTGATTTTTTGTATTCTTATATGGTTTTAAGCATGCCATGTTATTACAGTTCATAAAATTAAAATCCTATTATGATTTATATAATTAATTCTACTTCAAAAAATTTGTCTATGGGGGGAAATTTTAGTGTAACTATAAATTAAAAATTAGGCATCTTTCTCAATCTAACTTTGAAGAATTATTCCATATAACAATAGGTTTTACCTTCAAAAATAAGTCTATATGAATATATATACATATATACACATAGATATGTTTAATCCATTCTGCATAATAACATAATATTTGATACTATTTTTAATTCATGCTACCAAATCTCCCTATGCTCAGCTCATCATGAGGTGTCCCGAAGGGAAGCAGAGTTCTAGCCCTGGCCTGCCATCCCAATAGAGCCTCACAGGAAGCCACAGGACCCCCCACACCATAAGGGCCTCATTTTCAACATCCGGACCCCACAGTATGTCAGAGCTCCACCCAAGAGAAAAGTTGATCTCAAGTCCTGCTTGCCCGCAAAGACTATTTCAACCCCAGGTATGCCTGATCCAGAGACTCAGAGACACAGGGTAGAGCTGCTATTGGCTCTCCTTGTGCCCAGCTGATCATGAGGTGCCTGTAGGGAAGGCTAGTTCTAGCCTTGGTGCACCACCCCAATAGAGCCTCGCAAAAAGCCACAGGAACCTCCACCCCATGAAGGCCGCCATATTCAACAACCGGACTCCACGGCTCGTCAGAGCTCCACCCAAGAAAAAAGCTGATCTCTCCCTGTTGCTTTGTGTGGTTTGTTAGTAAATGCATGAGAAGAAAGCCTACTACCAAGAGTATACCACCCACATGGCAGAGCCTGCAAAGCTACCCATGTCGTATTTGATATGCCAAACCCAGTAACAATTATAGACCGCATTCCAATGATCTGAAGGAATGGTCTGAGGCTCTTCGTGTTCCTGGAGTGAGCAGATACCCTTGGGCTACACTATCATATGATAGGACTTGTGGAGATGTTACTGGTGCCTGCTTGAGCAAATTGTTGAACAACGGGAAGACAAGTGATACAAGTGACAAGTGATTTTCCACTCATTTGGAGGGATACCTTAATTACAGTTCAGGTGAAGTTTTTGATACTAAACAAAGCTTTCAAATTCACTCCATATACATGCATCTTTGTTAATGTATTCAAATATAAACATTTCGTTACTTTACTCTTGAAGGGACATACTCCTCATATCCCAGTATGTGTATGTATATGTATATGTATATAAAGCTAGAAAAATAAGGACAGTGCAGCAAAATGATCCTTCAAGTTTATTTAGTTAACTTAAAGAATATTGGATTCTATGATTTTTTTTGCTTTTTTTGGTAATAAAGGGTTTGATTTCTAACATTTCTGTAGTACATAACACTTTTTAAAATCTTACAACTACAGTGTAGACTTTTGGGGTTGTGAAGAAAGTGTGTCTTCACTTGTAGATGAGATGTAAGCAACATCTTTGTGCAGATACATGTAGGTTATAATTTTAGATTGTTATTAAGAAAGGAAGAAGACAGGAGACATTTAAGTTTATGCCTACCAAACCTTGCTTCGCTCTCTTTTTTTTTTCTTTTTGGGCCACATCTGACAGTACTCAGGGGTTACTTCTGACTCCACATGCAGGAATCACTTCTGATGGTGCTCCGGGAGTGACCATATGAAGTGACGGGGATCAAAGCCGGGTTGGTTGTACACATGGCAAACATCCTACACACTTGTACTATCAACTTCGGCCCTTTTATTATCTCTCAGGTGGACAAAAAACACCTTGTCTTTTCAGTTTTTTAGTGATTTTCCTTGACTTAATATTTCTTAGAGTGTATTCCTATAGCCATTTCATCTCTTAGTACATCTACTTCCTTCCTTTGGTTTTGTTAAATCATGAGAAACACAGTTACAAAGTTGTTTGTGATTGGGTCTTGTCATCCAGTATTCCAACATCCATTCCTCACCAGTGTACACGTCTTCCCTCCTATTAACTCCACTTCCTTCAAAGCCTGTCTTTATTGCAGGCACTTTTGTTGTTGTTGTTTTTATTTATTTTTATTAAAAAACACTGATTTACAAAAGGTTTTTTTATTATATAGTTGTTTCAGGCATTTCATTCTCCAACATTACCATTGTTCCTTCCACCAAGTAATTTTCTGTCATCAAATAGCAAATTTTATTAACTTTTTATAGAATTATTATTATTATTATTAGATATAATTTTAATATGCCAAATTCCAGTATCACTGTCTTCCCGTTCATCATAGATTTGCTCGAGCAGGCACCAGTAACATCTCCATATGTCCTGTCTCATGCTAGTAGAGCCCAAGGGCATCTGCTTGCTCCAAGAACATAAAGAGCCTAAAACCATTCCATCAGGTCATGGGAATGAGGTCTATAATTGTCACTAGTATTTGACATATCAAATATGACATGGGTAGCTTGCCAGGCTCTGCCATGCGGGTGTCATACTCTTGCAGTCACCTCTGATCTCCAGCATTTATTGATGAACCGCACAGCTGCTGGGCTGTGATAGGCTCTTCTTCTTAGTGGAGTTCTGACAAGAGGGAAGTTCAGATGTGAAAAATTGCGGCCCTCGTGGAGTGGGGGTCATCTGGCTTGTTGTGAGGCTCTTCTGGGGTGGCAGCCAGAGCTAGAACCCGCCATCCCTCCCAGGCGCCTTGTGAGCAGCTGGGCACAAGGAGAGCTGGTAGCAGCTCTGCCCCGTGTCTGTGAGTCTCTAGATTACATGAAGCTCATGAAAATTAAGATGTATTACTTTATACCAGCCTCTCTCTCTCCAATGTTTTACATAAGAGATAATCTCAGTAGAAGGGATCAGTCCTTGGCTAACCTTTGCTTATACCTGTAATAGGTTGTGGCACTGCCCTTCTACAATTTGTTTAGGGTTCTTTGTTGACCCTCCCTGTTACAGATCTGGGTTACTTTGGTGTATATAAGGGGGCTAACTTGAAGCCTCTTGGCCTTTTGCTCCTTCTTTTGGGTAGGACTCTTCTCGGGTGAGATCCTCTCTCTTTGGTGGGAGACTTAGGCTCTTTTGCATGGCCTAAGTTCGGAAAAGAGCTAGAGTTCTTTCATTATACTGGTTTGCGATGGAAGAGCTTTTGTACTATTAAAAGCCTTTTTGGAACTTAGCTGGACTCATAAGTTTTCATCCGTCTCCCCAGGTGGCCTTGGAGTTAGAAGAGAACTTCAGTCCTGACACTGTAGGGAACCCCAGCGGCATCCCCTACACAGCGAGGTGTCAACAAAAGTTCAAGGCTACACAATGGGAAAACTGATCCACACAACTGAGTTGGCATTGAAAGGGGAGTTCAAAAGAGGGGTGTTGGGTCCTGAGGGAGGGACAATGGTAACCGGTGAAGGGAACAGTACTCTACATCTGTCAAAACTCACAGACTATATACCACAAAGAATAGATTTTACTACACATATTTTAGTTTGTTTATGAGCCACACTCAGCTTGGCTCAGGCTTACTTCTTCATTCAGGGATCACCCTGGCAGGCTCCAGGGACTAGTGCTAATGCCAGGGATAAAACCTAGGCTGCATGCAAGGCAAGCACCCTACTCAATATACTAGCTCTCAAGACCACACCTTTAAAAACAATTACTTTAAATTTTTTACAGTAAAAATAAAAGTTTATACATGATTAGATCTCTCCATCTTTCCCAAACAACTCAGCACTAAAGCCATAAGGTGGGTAGTAGATCAAAGGGTCATCATAGTGGATCAAAATCAAAATCGAGTTGAAGGCTAAGGTTAATAAAAAACTATCCTCCAAGATAAAGCTGCATGGCACAAAGATACCAAAGGCTGAGGAACATGAGAAGGACATCAAGGGAGTGAAAGGCAGTTTGTCAGCTGGAGCAATGTGAGGTACAGGTATTTAAGCCTGGAGCAAGGTAAAAAGCACATCTCAGCAGCAAAGGGATGGTAACATGGCACAGGGAATAAAGCCCCAATGAGGAGAAGTCAAAGTAAAGCACACAGTACTGATGATAAATTAGAGTGAGTAGGCCATCAGCACAACCCGTGAGGGTGGGGACTGGGAATGATGGGCAAATAGATACATGTTGGGGGACTTGTACATTGAAGGAAGGAACGAAGGAAGGGAGGGAGGGAGAGAGAGAAAGAGGGAGAGAGAGAAAGAGGGGAGGAGAGAGAGAAAGAGGGAGAGAGGTTTGTCTAGTAAGGGAGTCTGTAAGAAACAACAGCAATGACTAGATCTTGGCTCCCTTGTCCTCCTCAATTGAAAGGAATCATGACTCCCTGAAGAAATAAAAATAACTGAGTACAAAACCTGGGCAAAATGAGCCCAAACCATTTTGTTGTACCAGAAAGCAAAAAAGTACCTAAAACTTCACGGAGACATGTTAAAAAACACAGAAGCCAGCTGGAAAGGATTCCTACTGACCAACTGCAGGTAAATTTTATCCCCCTCTCCCCAAAAAAAAAGCCAGAAGAGAATTCTAACTCACAGATATAATCATGAGCCCAATAAACAGGATATTTAAATAATTTCAAAATGTTTTCTCACCAAATGCTTATTACTAAGAAGAGTAAAGTCTAAATGATACCTCTTTAAACAAACTGAACAATATTCACTCATAATCAATAAAGTTAGAAAAACATTGAAAAAAGAAACAATAGACACCAATTGACAGGAAACATGAGAAGTACAGCATCATCTCTAGGATGCTCTTGTCAAAGATGGCACTATCATAATGCAACAAACCCAAACCAAGGGTTTTTACAGTTCTGCAAAATAACTGACAAGCACTAATCAAAAGTGTTGACGTCATGAAAACCAAGATAACTGAAAGCCTACTCCTGACTGATCCTAGAAGGCTTGACATCTAAATATAGCAATGATTCTAAACTAAACTCTAAATATTTTCCTACTAAGATATTAGCAGTACAACAAAATAATGAAGTCTAAGAATCAGATGATGCTAACAAATCAACATTAGTTTCTTGATCTTAATGGCTGCACTCTTGTTGCACAAAATAATAAAGAAAATGCAGAACATATCTGGTGGTGTGAGGCATCAAATATGTAATTAACTCACATTGTTGGGGGCTTGCATTGCAATTGCATTTTTTTCTGTAAATATGTGATTTTTATTAAAGTGAAGAAAGAGAAAAAAGTAAACTCGCGCCACATGCCAAAGAAATTCTGTATGCCCAACCTAAGAAAGTTAAATGTTATCCTAAGGGCCCAGAGAGATAATGCAGTAGATAAAACAATTGCTTAGCCCATGACCAACCCGTTTTGATCCTGGGCATCCCATATGGTCCTGCTTACACCCTGAGCACAAAGCTAGGAGTAAGCACTGAGTACCACTGAACTATTAGAAGAAAAACTATTTACTCGACAGCATGCATCAACCAGAAATGGAATGACACAATATAAAAACACACAGCCAAAAAGGCAGAAATAGAAGTCATCATACAAAGCCTGCAAAATGATTATATGTTCATTAATTTTTGTATTGGTGCCACACCCAGTGATACTCAAATACAGAAGCTTATAATTTTAATATAATTAAATATAATTTTAATATAATTTTAATATACCCCATGACTCACAGACATGGGGCAGAGCTGCTACTAGCTCTCCTGTGCCCAGCCACTCATGAGACACCTGGGAGGGATGGCGGGTTCTAGTCCTGGCCCTCCACCCCAGCACAGCCTCAGAAGAAGCCAGACGAACCCCCCCACTCCATGATGGCAGCCATTTTCCACATACAGACTTCCCTCTTGTCAGAACTCCACCCAGCATAAGAGCCTATCACAGCCCAGCTCGCCGGCCACTTGCGGTTACATGGTTCATCAATAAAACCTGGAGATCAGAGTTGACTACAAGAGTATGCCACCCACATGGCAGAGCCTGGCAAGCTACCCATGTCGTATTTGATATGCCAAATACTAGTAACAATTACAGACCTCATTCCCATGACCTGATGGAATGGTTTGAGGCTCTTTATGTTCCAGGAGCAAGAAGATGCCCTTAGGCTTTTCTAGCATGAGACAGGACATATGTAGATGTTTCTGGTGCCCACTTGAGCAAATTGATGATGAACAAGACAGTGATATGTATAGGTATAGGTATAGGTATAGGTATAGGTATAGGTATAGGTATAGGTATAGGTATAGCTATAGCTATAGCTATAGCTATAGGTGTAGGTACTGGTATAGGTACTGGTATAGGTACTGGTATAGGTATAGGTATAGGTACATACACATATATGCATATATATACTTATATATCACAGTATATAGTATGTATACCAAGATACTCACAGAAACTAATTTGACATTTGTTTTAAAGTCAAAGTGGAGATATAACCAATTAAACTAACAGAATTATCTCTAACAGAATCACAAGAAATTCAACTAATAGCTTTAACTTGTGTAGTTTTCCTGCAACATTCCTCATCAATCTGCTATCACCCACAATTTTAGCATGTTTATACTTTCTGTACTGTGGGCCTGAACATTTTCTCTCATCTACATGTGCTGAATCATTCATTTGAATCATATGAAGTTGCCATTTTAGTAAAAATATAATTAAATATTGGCAATTTAAAGTGATCCAATTTACATTTTTTACTTAATGTTGGGAATGGAAACATTCCTCAGTGATCATTATATGCCCCACATCTTAGTACACATTTGTAGTTGCACAGTTGACAGTAACATCAGTGTACTTCTTTCTCTTTGACTCCCTGTCCAATTAAAACAGTCACTCATCTTACTTGACAATTTAAAATCTCTGTTCCTCTTTTATGAACTTATAAGAGTTATTGTTTCTTGGGTTTTTATAGGTTAACCTTAGTTGAATAATTTTAGCAAAATTAAAAACAAAAGCAAAAACAAACCAAAAAATACAATGCCAAGCATATCCGAGTGCAATCCTCAGTGAAGAACTAAAAATATCCCAGCCTGTGGCAGTCATTTTTTTCAAATGAGTTTCATATAGCTACTGCAAATGAAATTTATTTCATGTTACCTATAACAATCCAAGAGAAAAATCTATTTCATAATTTATATTAGCATAACATTTTTACGTCATACATATTATTTCATGCAGCAAAGCCTATACATGGCCCCACTTTAATGCATGGTACTGCATACATACTGGACTATGTATGTCCAGTTGTAGTAATCCATGTTCTTTGAGTAATGTATGGTTACTATGGGGTACTTCCCAACTTTGTAGGGCCCCAAGCATTGAACCAATTAACCCAATGTTCTGAGATCTACAAGAATGTGTCTCCTCACCTACAAATACTAACGGGACACCAAAAACTAAATAGAATCATTTGTAAAAGTATATTTATATGATCATATACATAGAATAACTTAAAAGAAACTGACAGAATTATTAAAATAAGCTTAAAATACTTTTTACAATACTATGACTTTGAATACATGGTACTATGCATTTACAGAAGGTAAAACATAGAATTAAAGACATGAAGAATGAACCCTATTGTGAGGTGGACTGGGTCTGTGTTGGATGATCTCTTATAAACACATATATCACTCCTTTGAGGATTGGGTACAAAGACTAAGGTCTAGGCTTGTCCGCCATAGTGGACGGACAAGTCACTGAACCCACAGCTCATCAGATGCCACATAAGAGAAATGCTGATTTCAAGACCAGTTCAGAGCAGTCAAGTTCGAGCCCAGGTAGGCAGCTCTAGGAGGCAGAAGTCACTGGATGTTCCTGGAGATGGAAATGGGGTCCCCATTCCTCCCTCTGACCCATCCAGGAGGCCTGGTGACCCTGCCCATAAACTGCCTCAGTGCTCTCAACCATGATGCAGAGACTCGACGCATGAGGGAGAGCTGCCATCCAACTCTCCCCTAGCTCAGCTGACCATGAGGTTCCCAGGAGGCAAGATTGGTTTTGGGAGTGGGCCCATCACCTCTGTAGGGCCTCGGAAGCAGCCAGATGAGACTTGCTCAACATAATAGCCGCCATTTTCGTGGTCTGGACCCGGTACATCAAACTAGTGGAACCAATCATGTTCTAGAATATATTACAATCTACAATGTGAAAGAAAGGGGGAAGAGAGAGAGAAAGAGAGAGAGAGAGAGAGAGAGAGAAAGGAGATAAAGAACCTGCCATGGAGGCAGGCTGGTTAAGGGGAGGGAGGGTGGGGTCAGTGGTGATGGAAGATGAACAGGGGTGGAGGTATGGGGGGTTGGAACACTGTAGAACCAAAATTCAAATATGAACATCTTGTAATTATATATCTAACGGTGGTATAATAAAATATTTTTAAAAAATTCTAGGTTTGTGCACGGATACAAGATATACATTCCTCTTGTCTTTGTGTTATGAATCCAAAACTTCACTTTAAAAAATTGGATTGATGGCGTTAGATAATACGCTTACTATTATAGAAATAGAACTAGAATGCCTACTTTGAATATAAAAAATGTCTAATGTTCAAAACATGACTTTCCTTCTCTTACCACCAAACATTTTAAAACACATTGATTTTAGCTTTACAAAGGTAAATCTCTCTCTGAGTCTGAGTAAATATGCACAAATTGAAAATAAAAAACTGTTTGCTTTAGGTCTTTTAAGAAAACGTAAGCAAATTCTAGTCCCTTCATGAACACTCATAATTTAAATTTAGGCAGAGACTTAGATGTAAAGTTAGAAGTAACAATTATGGTATCTACACATGTCAATGTGAAATTACATATCATTTGTATTTCTGTGATATGAGTCTAGATTTCATTCCTTAACTATACATATACTGCCTATGTTTCATCCATAATACCTCTTCCTCACTCTTTCAAATGTCTAATTTGAATATTTCTTTTCTCTTTCATTTTCCCTTACACTTTATGGAGTAAATGGCCACTCACTCTACTCAGTTGTATCTTAGCCCCAGTTTAGCAGATTTCATGGTTTATGGTTTTCAGAGTAACAAGACAAGATGATATGATGTGATCACTAAAAAGTGTCAGAGTGGGAGGAAATGAAATCTCATTAGGTATATTGGCAAGTAGCCTTGTATTTATGAATCAAAGTTCTCAATTCCCACTAGAAGTAAGTAAAGGCATCTGTTACCACAGTCTGTTCAAGTGAAGGCATGTGTTCTGCAGAGAATTCCAAAATCAAGTATAGTCTGCAGCCCCGTGCTTTGGAAGCTAATTTTTCTCTAAAATTTAATTGTTAGTGTATCCTGCATGCAATGTCATCTATTATTTTCCATTATTTCAAACAGAGCCTAGTTAAATTTATCTAATAATATGGTATGTTGACCCTCTGTAACTAATATTTCTGGGATTACTCACTTTCAACTGTGTCACTTACTTAATGCGTATGTATATTAAATTTTTTCATCAGTTTTGTCATTTGTGAAATAAATATTACCCACTTCATTGTATTGTATTGTAAGTAGATGTATCCACTGCTGCCTGTTTCAGAAGGCAATGGAATTGTTGCTTCATTATCTCAGGGATGTGTGTGATATGGAGAAAGGGGAAAGCACTATTTAACAATTAAGATAGCAAAGAACCGGTCCTAGGGTGATGAGAAAGCACAGAAGTCGGGGTGCATGCTGGTTCAATCCCCAACACTGTGTGTCCCCATTCTGACAATGCCAAACCCTACCAGTCCCCAAGCACTTTCGGAGAGTGCTGTCTCAGACCTGGCATTGAAACACCCAGTTGTGTAGGAAGAACCAGGACTTCAAGAACAGAGTGGAGGTGAAACAAGGACCTAAGAGAACCGAAGAAAATTGTTTTAATTTATTATTTTTTTTATTTTGGGGGACAGGGGTCACACCCAGCAATGTTCAGAGGTTACTCCTGTCTCTGTGCTCAGGAATTACTCCTGGCGATGCTCAGGGGACTGCATGGGATGCTGGGGATCAAATCCAGGTCTGCCACATGCAAGGCAAACGCCCTACCCGCTGAGCTATTGCTCCGTTCCTGAAAAGATTTTTTAAAATCTCCTAACTCAACAATAAAATGGTGGAATAATGAACCAGGGACCTTGCAATAGCTTTGAGGAAGGTGGGGTGGGGGTGAGGAACAATGTGATACTTCAATAGAAGAAGGAAACAAAACGTTGACATATTACACATTATTTAGCATCAAAATGATTTGTCTGAACTTATTGTTGCCTCCTGTTTAAATGAAACTTTAAATTTCAAATTATCCTAGATATCTCTCTGGAACAGAAAAAGGAGTAATAATGGGAAATGGATAAAATTCAAATAAAATATAAAGTTGAATGCAAATAAAAGTCAATGTTGGGTTGCTAATTCTGAATTATGTGTGACAATAATGTGGACACTAGATGTAGGGTAAATATATATTATTCATGTAAATTTTGCAACATCCACTGAATTAAAATAATTATAAAATGTAAAGCTAATAAAAAAGGAAAAATAATTCTAAACCAATGACTTTCTTAATTAGGTGGTTCATGGAAAGGCAAAAAAAAGGCAAACTCTTAAATCTGTTATAAAAATTTTGGGATAGTTTTCTTTTTTTAATTATTTTAAGGCATACTGGCATACTCCTTGCTTTGTGCTCAGAAAAAACTCCTGGCAGTAATTGGGAGAACTTACGTAGTTCCCAGATATAAAAAACTCATATCTGGGAGTCATATGTAAGGCAAGTAGTCACGGTTCTTTATATCCTTTCTGGTTATAGCTAGGTTCATTCAGTCTTTGTAAAGTAGTCTAAAAGTGACTGAAGAATGTGTGTAGTAGTGGCAAATTTTTGACTTTCAACTATATACTGTTGACAGGTTACTCAAATAGATATAGATTATTTGTACAGATGCATTAGTAGCAGTATATACATATATAGCTTTATAGCACATCTCTTTGTCTCCACCGTTCTCCTGCATTAACATACGCCTCAGAGACCTGGGCCCTACAAAAGCAGGATGAGAATGCTATTCGGGTCTCCCAGAGAGGAATCGAAAGAGCTATGCTTGGAATATCACGCCTCACTCAAGTGAGAGAAGGGAATCTGGAGTTCTGACCTCCGTCGCTATTCCAGAATCAGGGACGCTGTCTCGTTTGCCAAAGGCATCGAAAATCAGATGGGCTGAACATGTAATGTGATTTGGAGACAACCACTGGACTAGAGCCGTTACCGACTGGATCCCACAGGATGTCAAAAGATCACGTGGTAGCCCACCTACAAGATGGTCAGACTTCCTTGTCAAGACCCTGAAGGAACGGTTTGAGGCTCTTCATATTCCTTAATCAACCAGATGCCATTGGGCTACATTTGCACGTGATAGGGTCCAATGGAAATGTTACTGGCGCCCACTCGAGCAAATTGATGAATAATGGGATTCAAGTGATCAAGTGACAAAACTATATATAAAAGTATATTCAGGGTTATATTTATTATTCATTTAAGAAATTAAATTTAAATAGCCTTCTCATACACAGGAATGTATGTCATTTTAATTGAATTTTATTAGTTTTTTCTTTTTTTTTGGATGGGTTCTAATTTAGAAGACAAAAAAAAAATAAATAAAATGGTGTTTCTAAAAAAATAAATGCACCAGATAAAGTTATTAAGCTATACAAACTTTAGGGATGGCTAAAAAAATAAGAATAGGCATATATTTTTCAGTCCTGAATGTAAGAATCTTGAAAGTCACAGCCACATACTAATAACAGTTAAGCAGCAGAAAAGACTGAAATATATATTTTCTTGGGTCTGTAAAAGAAGGACACAGGGGAAATCAATGTCCCTAAACTGGAGTGACAGACAGTTGAATAGAGAAATGTGCAATCTACAGGAGCAGACTCAGAAGTAGAACCACTGTGGGAACTAGGACAGCTAGGAAAAGCTGAACTGTAATTAACAAATTGCTTAAAATTCAAAGAAGATATTTCTGAGACTTAGAATCTCAGATAGATCACTAATAAGGAAATCCCTACAATAATACATTCCCACAGTAAATATCTCCCATCACTCTTCAGGAATCTAATATCCTGTTCTTGCTTACTATAGGAAAGGAAAAGGGAATATTTTGAAATATACAGAGCAATTTTTTGAAAAAAAAAAAAACAGTTAACTACAGTATGACCTACTCATATATTGTGAGATTCTAACACACCTACAGGAAAAAACAGTTCTCTGTTGTAGCCACCTCTCACCTCCCACATATGGGAAAGAGAATATTAACTTTAGTTATGTAAAATCCAAGTGAAGAAAAAATGTTGAAAAAAGACTCATGAAGTTTACAGTTCAGAGAACAAGTTCACTAAACAACTTAGATCAAGTCATAAACTATAAGGTGCTTCTTTTCCCTTACAGCTCACTCCCATATTAATTTATAGCTTCAATAATAAATAGTAAAAACACTAATAAATAATGAAATAAAAAAACAATAAATAAGCCATGGCCTATTAATAGCAGGTGCTTTAACCCAGCATACCATGACTGGCCATCAACAACAACATGCAGAAGGAAAACAAGCAAACAAAAAATAAAAACTACAATTTGAAGACACAGAACATCTACCATAACCAGACATGGAGAACAGAGTGGGTAAGGTGTTTGCTGTGCATACAGCAGACCCTGATTTAATTAATCCCTGGTCCCCCAACTACTTACAAGAATCAATTTTGTTACAGAGTCAGGAATAATTCCTGAGGAGAACCCTAGTGTTACCCCCAAAGCCTCTGCAAATAAAGAACTTGATATTGCAGAGATATTGATATTATTGGAGCAGGAATTTAAAGCACCATGTATTACAAATTTCAAAAAAGTCATGATTAATATGCTAGTGCTTTAATGAATAAAGTTTTCATAGATAGCATTTTAATGTAGAAAAAAGCATGCACAGATGGGCAACATAAGCAGTGAGATGAAGAGCCTAAGAAAGAATCACAACAAAATGCTGAAAATTCTTAATAAAAACTCTGCAATGAAAATGAAGAGTGCCTTCGATGAGCTTTTTAGCAGACTGCACAGTTTCTAAAAGAATCTCTGGTGGCAATGACATAGCTTAAGTGGTAGAGAGAAAAATGCCTAGCATAAGCGTGGTCATGTTTTATCTCTTGCAATGCATAGCCCCCTGAGCTTTTCCAAAGGAAGCTTTTTTGGTCTCCATAACCTATAACCTGACCACCAAAGTACCAGAATCACACCAAAAGGTTAAGCATCACCTGAAGAGATCCCAGTTCTCCTGAGTACAGCTGTAGATACACTCATTAAAAATAATCAAGGGGCTAGGGGATATATTGTAGAACGTGAAAACAATACACAAAAATTTAAAATTGAATATTCAGAGACTCTGGGACAACTAAAAAAGACAAACTAGGGGCCGGAGCGATAGCCCAGCGGGTAGGGCATTTGCCTTGCATGCGGCCGGCCTGTGCCAGCCCGGGTCGGATCCCCGGCATCCCATATGGTCCCCCGAGCACCGCCAAGAGTAATTCCTGAGTGCAGAGCCAGGAGAAACCCTGAACATCGCTGGGGGTGATCCAAAAGAAAAAAAATACAAACTATAGGGTGCAGGAGCAATAACACAACAGGTAGGGTGCTTGCCTTGCATGCAGCCAAACTGGGTAAAATCCCAGCCACCTCTGTGTTCAATCTCTGGCACCCACACATAATCCTGCAAGCACTGCCAGGAATAATAGTTCAGAGCCAGGATTGACCCCTGAGGCTTCACTGGGTATAAGCCAAAAAACAAAACGAAAAAAAAAAGTAAATAAGTAAGAATATTTACTTTCTTATTTAAATAATATTAAATATTATTAAATATTAAATTTAAATAATATGTAATATTATTTAAATATTTAGAATATTTAAATAAAATTCTCCCTGCATTAACATACGCCTCAGAGACCTGGGCCCCACGACATTGAAGCTAAAGGCATCTTCAAAGGTGAAACATCACTAACAAAGCAACTAGAAGAAAAGATAAACATATGGGACTACATGAAACTAAAAGCTTCTGCACCTCAAAAGAAACAGTGACTAAGATACAAAAGCAGTCCACAGAATGGGAAAGAATATTCACCTAATACTCATCTGATAAGGGGTTAATATCCAGGATATATCAGACACTGGTAGAACTTTACAAGAAGAAAACAAACAACCCCATCAAAAAATGGGGAGAAGAAATGAACAGAAACTTCAGCAAGGAAGAAATTCGAATGGCCAAAAAACATATGAAAAAAAATGCTCATCATCACTAATCATCAGAGAGATGCAAATCAAAACAACAATGAGATACCACTTTACACCACAGAGACTGGCACATATTCAAAAGAGCAAGAACAACAAGTGCTGGCGTGGATGTGGGGAAAAGGGGACACTCATCCATTGTTGGTGGGAATGCAGGCTGGTACAGCCTTTTTGGAAAACAATATGGACATTCCTCCAAAGACTAGAAATTGAACTCCCATTTGACCCAGCCATACCACTCCTGGGAATCTACTCTGGGAAACCAAAAATACGCAGCGGAAACACCATCCCTACTTTTTATGTTCATAGCAGCATTATTCACAATAGCCAGAATCTGGAAGCAACCAGAGTGCCCGAAAATCGATGACTGGATAAAGAAGCTTTGGTACATCTACACAATGGAATACTATGCAGCTGTTAGGAAAAATGAAGTTATAAAATTTGCCTATAAATGGATGGACATGGAGAAGATTATGTTGAGCGAAATTAGCCAGAAGGAGAGAGACAGACACAGAATGACTGCATTTATCTGCATAACATAAATATATATGTACATATTAAGATACCAATATCCAAGGTCAAGTGAAACATATATCAGGAGGTCTTGTCAAAGGTGGAAATTATCATAAACGTGTGGGAGTCAGAGGTTAGGTAAGACAGAAAATGGAACAGTGTGTTAACAATTGTCGAGGGTACTAATGCCAACCTAGAACTGAGCATTAAACCTTTTAGTGGTGCCAACCCAAATTTTTTTTTTTAATCAAAAGGATACACATGGCAACCTTTTAATGTATGTTCTGTAATCCATAGTCTGGAGGGGAAGGAAAAGAGAAAGAAAAGGGAAAGAAATAAAGAACCTGCCATGGAGCTGGGCTGGGGGAGGGGGAGGGAACTGGGGACGTTGGTGGTGGGAGATGGGCACAGGTGGGGGGATGGGTGCTGGAACACTGTATGACCAAAACCCAAATATGAACTTTTTAATTGTATATCTTTGTAATTGTAAAAATAAAAAATTTAAAAAATTAAAAAAAAATTAAAAAAATTAAAAAAACGAAAAAAGTAAATAAGTAAGAATATTTACTTTCTTATTTAAATAATATTAAATATTATTAAATATTAAATTTAAATAATATGTAATATTATTTAAATATTTAGAATATTTAAATAAAATTCTCCCTGCATTAACATACACCTCAGAGACCGGGGCCCTAACGAAAGCAGGATGAGAAATCTATTCGGGTTTCCCAAAGAGGAATTGAAAGAGCTATGCTTGGAATATCATGCCTCACTCAAGTAGAGAGAAGGAATCCGGAGCTCCAACCTCCGTCGCTGTTCCAGAGTCAGGGACGCTGTCTCGCATTTGCCATGGCATCGAAAATCAGATGGGCTGGACATGTAATGTCGATTTGGAGACGACAACTGGACTAGAGCCATTACCAACTGGATCCCACGGGATGTCAAAACATCATGTGGCAGCCCACCTACAAGGTGGTCAGACTTCTTTGTCAAGACCCTGACTGAATGGTTTGAGGCTCTTTGTGCTACACTGATATGTGTTAGGGTCAAATGGAAATAATACTGGCACCTGCTTGAGCAAATTGGCGGATGGATAAGGGATGTCTAGTGATCAAGTGATCAAATAAGAATAAAAAGACAAAATATATAAGTGAGGGGCCATACAGGAGGGAAAAGTGAGAAAAGAAAAAAAGAAGGATCAATGAAACTACAATGCATGACAAGTTATTCAAATATTATAAATTTTAAATAAATATAAATACCAAATCATTGATTCCAGAAGAGCAGAAAACCCCAAGATGACAGAAAGTAAAACTAGCAATAAGAAAAGTACTTGCATTTATTTCTAAAGCTATAGAAGATAAAAGTTAAAAAAAAATATAATCCTAAGAATAAACCAAAAATCCTAAAAAATAAACTTTTATTTGGAAGATCTCATTTTGGGGTAGAGTTTAGTACTTATAAAAGATCAAGATAAAAATGTATATATAACATCTCAGAAATTGCACAAGCAAGAAGACATTATTCAAACCAGGAAATCTACAAATGTGTGTATGAAATATGAAATAGAGGTCCTGGGAGGTAGCTCAAATGGTAAAGCACATGTCTGAGGCCTTATATATGTTGGTTTAATACTCCTCTGAGGGGCTGGAGCGATAGTCCAGCGGGTAGGGAGTTTGCCTTGCACGCGGCCGGCCCATGCCATGTAGTTCCCGAGGACCGCCAGGAGTAATTCCTTAGCGCAGAGCAAGGAGAAACCCCTGAGCATTGCCGGGTGTGACCCAAAAAAGCAAAAAAAAAAATACTCCCTCTGAGCACTCTGAGTGTAGCTTGGTGGTGGTGGCGGTGGACCTGAGTAAAACAAGTCCAAGCATTCAACTGTCAGATCCACAACACTACACAGAGAGAACATAGAAAGCAATGTTCTGGTACTCCAGCACTGTTAAGTATGGCCACTAGATAGATTTTTTAAATTATAACTTCAAAATACCTATTTTTAAAAATGGAAAATTTGTGGAGACACTGAAATGATCAGTGAATGCGGGGAAAGGGGCATTTAAACATATCATAGATTTTCTGGGCAAGGTAAAGACTCTATGATGTCAAAACGTACAAGATATTATCCATTTGTGAAACTCTAAGAGTACGCACTGTGAACCCAAATGCAAATCATCAATTCTGATGGCTAATGACTCTGTAATGTTTCATCATATATATCAAATATACCATTTGGTGGGGAATGCTTTGATAATGGGGAGTCATCTATTGTGTGCAGACTGAAGATCTAGGAAAACTATATAATCTCAATTTTTCTGTGAACCTTAAACTCTCTAAAATTTTAGGAATATTAAATTCTAACAGTTTTATGCACATTAAAAATCAAGCTGCTATAATTTTCCCTCAACTCTTCTCTATTTTTTCTAAAGAAGTAATTTGTCAAATTACCATTTACAAATGATCATCATGTTGCAGAAATAGTTAAAATACCTAGTTGAATAGCATATTAGAGAGCAACCATTTCAGTAACTTATAACTTGGTAGAAGAATTAGAAACCCCAGTAAATATATTCGGGGGAAATTGAGCACAGAAGCTGAAAATTTCATGTAAAAGTAAAGGAATTCGTGCTATAGCCATAGCACAACACGAATGGCCTTTGCTTAGCACTGGGTCAATCTGGGTTCCATCCCTGACATCCTATATGGTCCACTGAGCACCTTCAGGAGTAATTCCTGATTACAGAGCCATGAGTAACCCCTGAGCACTTTTTTTTTAATTGAGCCACTATGCCATGCAGTTTGAAGACTGTTTATGATCAGTTTTCAGTCACAAAATGCTCTAATACCTATCCCTCCCCAGTGCATTTCCGAGTACCAAAGTGCCCTTTTATCCTCTTGCGATTCCCCACCCACACCCCTACCCAGAATATCTCTGTGGCAAGCCCTTTTTATTCTTTCTCCCTCTCTCTCTCCCTTTAGGCGTTACGGATTGCAGTTCAGTTCCTTAGAGGTTACCATGTTTGCTCCTTTGCATATTCTAAACTCAGTGACCCTTTATATACAGTGGTCATTTACCACCATGTTTATCATAGTAGGCCCTTCCCTATTCCACTGCCTTTTCCCCAAGAGGTTGAAACAGGGTTCCAACAGTGGACCAAACCTCCTAATCCTTGCTTCTGCTATCCTTGGATATTGTTTTCTTATTATGTTTTTCATATTCCACAAATGAGTGCACTCATTCTATGTCCCTCTCCTTCTGACTCATTTCACTCAGCATGATACTCTCCATATCCATCCATTTATAGGCAAATTTCATGACTTCATTCTTCCTATCATTCTTCCTTCTTCCTTCATTCTTCCTATTCCAGTTGTGTAGTATTCCATTTGTAGATGTACCATAGTTCCTTTAACTAGTTGTCTGTTTGCAGGCACTCCAGTAGACTACCCTATTCTCACCTAAGTTAATATTACAGAAGCCTCTAATTTACCCTGGTTATGGAATTGATCTGTAAGATTATAGGATACACTTACAATAGTAGAAAATATAAAAAAAAAAATAATAATGTAAAAATGAAAAGCCATTGGCTAGGTACAGAGATTTAGTAGGAATAATACACAAATTATCCAGAAAGAGAGCCTGAGTTTTGAGAGACATGAGATGGCACCAAAAAGCAAAACAAAAGTCTAAACATAGTATTAAGTGAAATTGATCAGCCTACTTAAGGCAGACTATGAAGTGATGCCTGCAAGCAGCAGGAAACATGGTAGGTAGAGAGAATTAGGTGTTTGAATTTATTTTTTCTGTTCTATTTTTCCAGCTTGAAATGTTGAATATTTACCAAAGCATGTGAAATTACAGTTAAATGATCTTGCCCTCCCACCCTCAACACTGTCTCAATTGAAAAGGCCATTATTAAATCTACAAACTCTATTCCATCTGACTCTGGGTCATAGCAAATTCTTTGATGTAAAAGTTGCAAGACCACAGTTTCAAAAGCACCTGCCTCTCAAATAACATCACAGAGATTAGGATACCAGTGTATCTGAGAACTGAAATACCAAAACCCAGCTACAAGTTGGACAATAAACCTTTAGAATCATGCAGATTTTTCACATCAGAGAATTTTTTTTAGACTTTTCATAACAAAACAGTAAGACTTAGAGAACCTAACATATAAAATAAAATATGCTATAGTTCATTTAGCATGACTGGCTATATCAGTGATATTTTCATACCTTATAAATGGAAGCAATTATAGCTATCTAGAAGATTTTCTATGCAGTAAGCAATATCTACTTCTACAGTTACCCTTCAATATAAAGTTAATGGGGATGAGATCTTTCTTTCAATCAAGAGGAAAGGAAAGTAAAAAACCTTTACTGGCAATGATGTACCAAATCATGTGTTTGCTGTTTTACATAATTTATGCTCTGCAAACAGTTGCAAAATTATATCTACCTTACATCATGTATGTGAATGCCAGCATATTTTAATATGCATTCTCTGTTACAGAGATGATGATAAAATGAGTTTATTGGCAAGGTGTACTTATTTTCTAACATAACAATGTTTTTAGACTAAAGCTAAATAAATAAGAAAAAAGATGATATAAACTGTATTTTAAATGCATGTATTATAAGAATATGAAATATGCATTAGTTTTCCAAGCAGGGTGCAATTTAATCACCTCTTTTAAAGTCACTTTTTGTCTTCCTATAACTTAAATTCTTTCCTGACATTTTAATGTGTTCATATTTTTAGTCTCTTTGAACATACTGGGTCCATTTCTGGGTCAGGTGTTTTCATCTTCAAAGGATTTATTCTATTAAATATGGCATTAAAGGAGGTATTGTTACTAATTTTTAGTAACATTCAAACTGATCATTTATAGCAGCTTAAATTTTATGGAAGAGTTAGCATATTAGAAACAATGACAAGACAAAGTTCAGATTATGAATATTGCTTAATTTTCAAAAATCAATAGAATCAATGATTTTGATAAGGCCATTAGAAGTTCAAATGATTTACATGCAATCTCAAAATATAGATGTAAAATGAATCATAAAAATTTTAAATTGAAGCTACCTGATTTAAAGTAATAGAAATGACCTGGGACAGATTTATATTGTAAAAGTGATTTTAGTTGCCATTAATTGACTGGTGATCTGACAAATATATGTTGACTACAATGAGTCTGAATTTGCAAAAATAAGGGAAAAAATTCTCAGAAATCCCTGAGAAGACACAGAATCATGAGTAAAGATATCAGAATAACATTGCTTTGCTACTGAGGCATGATAATTACAATACTGTTAATGTTTATGCTTTTGACATACAAAGCTACTGCACATTCACCATCAGAAAAATATTTCTTAATGTAATAAGAGAAAGGGTGAATGTTCCCTCATTTGGAATTGTTTGTTTTATTTTTCATACTTTACAGTATTATAATTTGTGTAATGACCTTTGATGTAAGGATCTTAAAAGCGGTCTTTTGATTTTTTTATTTCATTTTTCTGGTTGATTCAGAAAAATGAAATAAAAAAATCAACCAGATGCCATTGGGCTACATTGGCACGTGATAGGGTCCAATGGAAATGTTACTGGCGCCGCCGAGCAAATCGATGAATAACGGGATTCAAGTGATCAAGTGATCAAGTGATTTCATTTTTATTTCAGAGGATGGATTGAAATAACTTTAATTTTCTCTTCACTATAATAGAAAGGTAACAATATTTTTGTCTTAACCTATTGTTGAAAAAAAAAACTCCCTTCTTTCCCTAATACTAGACTTTATACCGAGTTACAGACTTGTGACAGAAAAAATCAATATGTTTATAAAATAGAAGTGATCAAACAGTATTTGATTTAACATAAAATGACCACTACTAGAAAAAAATAAATGACAAAACAAATAGAATATGTAAATAGCATTAAAGCGACAAAAAGTGATTTTCTATGGCTAGGAAATATTGAAGACTGATAGAATAAATGCTAGCAACTTATAGACCATTTGATTTTTCTGAAATGTGTAACCATTCAGATAAAGCTAACAATAGTTCATTGATTCTACCTGAGTGTATTGAAATAGGCTTAGGAAATTGTTAAAATGTAGTAAAAAATATCACTAGTTATTGTTGGAGGACATGTTTAGCTAATCTGGGAGTTTTGTTGTTTTGCTCACTCCCAGCTTAATCTTATTTAAGCCAAGGTTCATTCTAATGAGATCTCTCTTCTATGTAAACACTGCTAGAGGGTGTGGCAGTTACAGAAGTCACCTTGATTGAATAACTTCTGACTTATGCATCTACTAAGACTTCTATGTTTTCTAGATTGGGCACAGCTACTCTTTATACCCACTGCACCCAACGTGGGACAGTTAGAATTTACCAGGAGACTACCACCCTGGCTACGCTGAGACTAAAGGAAGACTATAGGAAGGATCATACTAGTTTGCTCTAAGCAGGCGAGTATGACCCTTTCAGTACATGAGAACAAGATACTCAGAATCACCCTGGTGCAGATAATAATAAGGACCTTGTGGGTACCATCTAGATTACATGAAGCTCATGAAGTTAAGATGTATTACTTTATATCAGCCCCCCCTCTCTCCAGTGTTTTACATAAGAGATAATCTCAGGATTAGTCCTTGGTGTAACCTTTGTTTATACCTGCAATAGGGTGTGGCACTACACTCTGTTTAGGGTTCTTTGTTGGCATGACAACCTCCCCGATTGGATTACTTTGGTGTATATAAGGGACTGACTTGAGGCCCCTTCACCTTTTGCCTTTTGGTTCCTCAGCCTTCAGCTTTTTGGCTCCCTGCGGCTTTTGGCTTTTGGCTTTGGCCTTTTGCTCTTTGGCCTTTTGCTCCTTCTGGGTAGGACTCAGCTCGGGTGACATCCTCTCTCTTTGGTGGGAGACTTAGGCTCTTTTGTATGGTCTAAGTTCGGACCAGAGCTAGAGTTTGTTCATTATATTGGATTGCTGTGGAAGAGCTTTTGTACTATTAAAAGCTATTTTTTGGAACTGCACTGGACTCGTGAGTTTTCATCTTTCTCCCGGCATCCTCGGAGGTAGAAGACAACTTCTGTCCTGACACTGTCGGGGACCCCAGCAACGTTCCCGACAAGTTATAATATTTGATTCACCAATATTTCCATTGAAATCTTCAGACTCTGAATTGGAGTATTAAGAAACTCCTAATTGATTCTTACAC